>VZTU01019715.1:0-22473 GCA_013400835.1 Zapornia atra | reverse complement strand
AGGGCTAAACCACCACACCTGGCAAGCCATACTAGCAGCCAGCTGCTCAGTGGCACCTCTGCTCTGTGAGAGGTGGTGTCTCCCATTGGTTGAATTCACTGGCAATCAGAAGCTGTCGCTTCCAGAGGTGCAAGCAAGATACTGAGGGCTCCCAGGCTGGATGGCAATATCTGGTCAAGTTTACAGCACACAGTCTTGAGCTTGAATATTAAGTGACATTCACACATAGAGGTTGTTTTGTAAGATAAATCACTTGAAAAGCCTAGTTGTACATGGAATTATGGATACTTCAATAAAAACAAGTGATAGAGATCACAGGGTGAAGTGAAAGCTCGATAAAATATTTCAGGCTGCCTGCACAGTGAAGGGATGTGCTGCTTCTGCTAGAAAAGAAGCTAACATCACAGAAATCCAATATTTCCTTTTGTTTGTCTTAAATAAATGAGCTTGTGGTGCTATTCCTTAGAGTCAACAACACGCCAGGAAAAATATGCTTCCAAGCTGACTGCCCTTTCTCAGAACCGCCTGTAAGTGCCAGGGAGGATGGAAAGTGGGCTGTCAGGCTGCAGAGGTCCTTAAGGGAGGAGTTTGCCAGCAAAAGAGAATTGCAGTTTGAAGCACAGAGAGACCTTCAATTTTCCTGAATTTTTACTGAAAATGTCCAATTCATTTAATGATAAAAGCACTATTGCTAAA
The DNA here is from genome assembly GCA_013400835.1 of Zapornia atra. NCBI lineage: Eukaryota > Metazoa > Chordata > Aves > Gruiformes > Rallidae > Zapornia > Zapornia atra. The sequence continues at coordinate 21,777 of VZTU01019715.1, read as the reverse complement.
CCAAAGAACCTAAATACCTTTACTCTCATTCTGTCCCAGTCATTTTTAATATAATGATGGGGACATAATGTATTGTTATCCTGATGCTTTATGCTCTAATGCTGGGTTGTAACATTGCTCTAGGAAGAAAATATATGTCATTTGTGAACAAAGGCAATACATGACTGATGTGAGCAGACAAAGGTTGCACATTCTTGTAGCTCCAAGGAACTCTGCAGAAACTTTCTTTAATTTAGTGAAAGAGTCCTACTTCCAAGTTACTTACCAAGGATCTCAAGTAACAACACAGCCCATATTTTGCCATGAGCCCTACAGAAAAACCTTGTGATTTTTATCTTGCTACCATGTGGTAGTGCTTTATGGGAAAACCTTGGTAAGGGAGATGTACCACGGTACGTCATAGGCTTTCCCTCAAGTGCCTGTTGGTCCCAAACACCTTCCTTCCTTCCTCCTGGGTAGGAAAGCTGTTCAGAAATAGCTGCAAGTTTGTTCATCTTTACACTAATGTAAGTCCTAATGGGAAGACACACCATCATTGCACACTGAACTTGGGAGATCATCAGCTCCTGGATCTGGTTTAGCCTATCCATGCATCAGCAGCCATGCTGACAGGCTTGCCCAAATTGCAGCGGCCTCATTATTTCTGTACTTGCCCTATATGCTGCTGTGACTTCTGAGGGAAGTTTACACAAAGTTATATAGTCATCTCAGCTAATGCATTAGGGTGTTGATGATGTAGAAGTTTACTCTCATGAAAAGCTTATAATGTCCTCATGAAATGACTTATAGGGCCAAGATCTTTCTGCCATTTGGAGAGATTGCAGAAAATCAGAGGTAGATCCTTCAAATCAGAGGATGTATTAAAGCATTGTAGAATTCCACAGTGATGGAGTAAGAGGGAAGTGAGAAAACTGTGCATTTATAGGAAGAATGTAGCAAACAAAGCTTTGGCATCACTTATGGTAAGGAAAAAAAGGGTATGCAAAACACTCAAGGCACATCTGTTGGGGGTTTTTTTAAGCCTTCTTTGATTTCTGTAAATTGCATTGCAAAATAATCTCTACTGTGCAGCTAATATTCCTTCTTGAACAAAAGTTTGTTGGTCAAGGAGAAATGTCAAAATCCTGCAAACATACTGTGCATCTGAGGTGAATCTGAAATTAGAAGAGCTTAAGTGCTGATCTACAAAAAATGACATACTGGAAAGTGGAAAATAAAATTCCAACTGCTTTGAAAAATGGTAGATAGATGGATATGAAGGCTAGACCCTAGATATCAAAGATAAAGGGAGCATAAATCCAATAAGATAAGATAAAGAAAAAGACATTGGGGAAACCACTTGATATTCAGAGAATATTAAATTCATCATTTTGGGTGAAATCTGTCTATGATTTTAGTTTCCTGTTCCTATGGAATTGCCAAAAAAAGAAGAGCCTTTCTTAATCTCAGTCCTTAAACCAAAGATACCACTGAACTGATCTGAAGCAGTACACACTGGCACTGATTTACCTGGACAATTACCAGACTTACAATTTCCACATTTTCAGATCTTGGAATAAATTCCTACTTTGTATCTCTGCCAATGTGTGTCTGGCATATTTTTGTCCTGTGCCTAGCTGTGTCTGGCTTTTGCTATCAGCTTTGTTTATCAAGCACTTAGTGTTCTACAAATAATAATAACAATTAAAAAAACCGTATACAAGATAGTTACTGTTCTTCTTAATAATATGTTAGATGGGTCACAGGAAAGCCACGATGTTTATTGAACTGGAGGAAGTGAATGACTGTAAATGATTAAACACTTACTTCTTTCACAAACCACTGGCAAAAGGCAGGGCCAATCCACTCTCTTGCATGAATCCCACAGTCCATCCAGACAGCTTTCTTGTAGGGCCGAGATCTTTTGCCTAACTTCAAGTGTGAATATTCATAGAAATATCAATATATCTCATGACATTAGTGAGTGACAATAGTAAGAAAATAATAGAATATTAGAAACATTAAACCAATTTGAATTTCTTTGTGTAAAGGAACAGAAATGTATTGCTTTCAATGGTATGGCTGAGATAATGATGTGGAGGGATACCAAGATAATAAAGTGGATCTATGAAATAGAAAATTACAGGAAAATGAGATCTGTCAGTTCCTCTTTTATGAGGAATGATATCCTTAAATATCGCACGGAGCAGGCAGTGGGAAAACAATGCTACAGGAATAGCCTGATGCAGAATCAAATTTTCAGAACTCCCCAACAGTGCATGCAAAGCAAGTCCATTGAAAGTAAAATTTTTTTCATCTTGCTGGCACCTTTTAATTTGTGGTCCTAATAATGTGAGTTGAAATTTTGGCAACAGCTGAAGAGGAAGCATATGTAGCACGTGCTGAGGTGGGTTCCAGAGTCCTCTAGAGTCCCTCTCCACCATAACTATGTTCCAAGTTGTCTATAAACACAAACCTTTCCAGTTTCCTTAAATCCAAATCCTGCTACTTGAACATGTCCTGCCATTCATCTCCAAGCGTATTAAATCCAAGTGAATAGGATTTGGCTTTTAGTTAACCAGTTTTTAATTTTTTGTTAATTAAAGATGACATTCAGAAAGACACTTAGATCTTAGCAACTTATCCTTAGGAAACACTGAAAACCCATGTCTTTGGTGTACATGCTTTAACATAAGTCCCCGATTCCAGACTTGAGTCTGATTAATGACTGTTCAATCTTTACCTTGAGTACAAACAGTGGTCTCCCTTCATAGGATTTTCCAACAGAGAACATATGAACAAGATCTGAATGAGTTTTATTCAGGTGATGCATCCAACTCTGGATCTGCAAATACAGAAATAAAATCATTGCTTTAATCTTTGCATTTCGTAGAAAGCAACTGTAGCATATTTATTGATCTCAGTTCTCAGTCCTCTGTATCTTTTTGGATTTTCCTGTAGTTTTAATTTTTTTCTGTTTGCTGGTTTTTTGTTTGTCTGTTTGGTTGGTTGGTTTGGGGATTTTTGGTTTTGTTTTCACACTTGGACTATCATTAGGCTCTCTCTCATAGCTCTATTGCCAGAGGCTGGATTCAGCCTTCAGTTATCCAGGATTTTTTTCCATTTTATTATCGGATACTGCAGGAATGCAGTAGCTGTTCACTGAAAATCTGGGGATGGGGCTAATCCACCATTCCCACTAAATATTAATGGAATGGTCCCAGAGTCTCCCTGCCAGGACACAGAATGGTGAACAGACTGACCTGCAATGTTTGTTTCATGGGCACCAGATCTCTTTGAGGTGCAGCGCCCTCCACGCTCAGCCTAGTGACTCTGTTTTTGTGCAGACTGAAACTGTATATGGGAGCAGACTGCGATCAACAGAAATCTTTTATCCAGATATCATCATATATCCTTTATATATGAGTTTGTATCTAAGTGTTTTTAAGTCTTTTGGCCTCTTGCAGAAATAGAGCACAAGAACATTTGCTTGTATTGCTTGCGTAAATGATTCAGTGAGACTGCATTCACTGAAAACTCTTATGCCATCAAATTCCATTCATGTACTTTAAGAACAAAACTCAGAAGCTATCAAAGATAGTTATAGGTAAAGATCAGCCTGGAATACACTTTTTTTTTTTAAAAAAAAGTGTTTTCGAGAAGGTGCCTATTTTTGAAGAAGGAACATTTATAACATTTCTGAACTCAATGATCTTAAAGGTCTTTTCCAACCAAAATGATTGTATGAAGGTGATCAGGCAACCATAACTTGTAGAGAGAGTGAAATCTTGGCCTTATTAAAGACAACAGTGTAGTGAACAAGAGGAACAATATGAATTTTCACATACTTCTTCCAGGGGGTGATACACTTCATAGTTATACCCAGAGAGGGACCTTCGATTCCTATGTGATCTCAGTCCAGTTTGGTTTTCTATTGTTTCCTGTAAGTCTGATATGAGAATCCTAGGTAAAAAAAAAAGATAGCAGCAGTACTGAAAAACTAGTAGAACTCAGAGGCTAAAGCAGAACAACAATTAAATTTAGAAGAAATATAGAAGGAGTTAAACCATCCTGATGTTACTTCATCTGTTATATTTTGACAATAGAGTGCTTTGGGCTTATTTGAATATATGCTGCCAAATAAATACTCCAGCTGCTTTGAAATGTAAGTGACTTCAAAAAACACAATGTGCTTGTTAAGCAAACGAAAGAGAATGATGTAAATAAGGTAGCCAGTGTGAAGAGGAAGCTACATTCACTTATTTATGGAGCAGCATTTGCTGCCTTCTTTTATAATTCAGTTACACTACACCATCATGGATCTTCAAAAATTGATTTCAAAACAATAAAAAAAATCTTTTTAGGCTTAGAAAAACATGCACATACTTTTGGGAGTTATTGTACTGGCTTGGAACATCATATATACCTACAAGTTGTAGAGGCAAAACAAACAAATGAAGAACTTGGCAGCATTATCATTCTGTCTGAAACACAGCAAACAACAAAGAAAGCAAAAAACCTTACGTGTGGTTTGTTGTTTACAATTATCTTCTCTGCAATAGCTGTTTGCCAGTTATTTTAAAATTACTCTGGAAAAGCGTGAAACAAAACTAAGTGGAAATTAAATCTGTTTACATAAAAAGTTCTTTGCATTAAAAGGAGAATGCAGGAACAGTGGTGGAAGCTGAGAACTTTCCTATTTTATGGTAAAACTAAATAATGATACAAATACAGAAACATAACATAGAATACATTTTAAAATAATTATATTGAAGATGTTGGACCATCTATCCTTTCCCTCACACAGTGGTAGGAGCTGGGGATATTGTCACTGACATCAGTAACATAATTGTAAAACTGAAAGCCATCCTTGTACACCACCTTCTCCTAAAGCAGGACAATGTATAATCACCTTACCACTGATTCATCATTCCTATAAAGCGATGGCTACATTCAACCTTTTCAAGTTTTACAGGCATTAGCTGCAAGTGATTGGAAAAAGGTGGAAAGAAACGGCAGTCATTCTGATCCTAACTCAACTGTGCAGCAGATACCTAAAGATCTATCTAGATCTTTGTATCTGTGTAGATAGATCTATCTATCTATAATATCAAAGTAAATGTTATCTCCATCTTTAAATGTATTAGTGAAGTAATTGCATAATTAGGAATTAGATTGTTCTACAACAGCAACTTTTACTAAGCAAACTAGGGACTTATAGCCTTGACTTGCAATGTCCTCTACACTCTAAGACCAGTACTGTAAAGCCTTTAAGGCTGCAGTTAGATTAAAGCAGTGGTTTTACTCATCATTAAGACATCTAATATGTTAAAAAACTACTTGCCTGCTTTGCTGAATTCTGATTAGTCTAAGTACTTAACAGGATCAAGCTCTGACTGCTTGCTTTTACCATAATAGATTTAATTTCACAACTCTTGATTGTTTATATATCTGTATACCAAATGAGATTTAGCAATCTTTCTTTACTCTTAAATGACTTTGTACTGTGTGTGTTTGTAAGACAAAGGCTCTTAAGTCCCTCAGGTCTGAATTCAACCTAAGGGGCTTTGTTCCAGGGAATTACAACCCAGACAACTTGGTGCAGGAAGAGTTTATGACTGTCTTCTTGTCATTAAGTCAAACACTGGGACAGATAAGCCTGTCACAGGGCAGGGCTGGTCACCTTGTTCGTTATTAGGGATGCTTAATGCTTCCTGTCTTTAGAAATTTGTTGTAATTTATGCAAATGTCACTCTGTCAGGGTGAAGTTTTACATGGTGTTTGCCTCAGATTTTCCAGTTCCAAAAGGGATGTAGCAATTTTATGCCTTTCCAAATAGTCTGTTGAGAACTAAAACAGAATATTGTGAAAAAACAGCCATGAGAAAAAGAGCTGTATGAAACCTTGCCTGGTGCCTCACCCCCTTGGCTGTGGAGTTGCACCTTAGCTCAGAGCTTTGGTGCCCACCCCAGCTGTGCTGTGGGCATTGCTGTGCCCGTCCGACTCTGCAGCCCCGCTCCTGCTGCTCCCTGGCCACATCTGTTGCTGATCTCATGATGAATCCTCCTGGCTCTTGTGGAGTTAGAGATCTCAGGAGGCTTTGTCAGGATGAGCACATGTTTATGTGAGGCTTTCTGGGTTTTGCTTCTGATGGCTGGAACCCAGCGGGCAAGGAGTCCGAAACAGTCAGTGGGGAGGTGAAGAGGGAAAGCAAAGAAACAGTCTGGAGCTGACAAAACGCTGCCCAGCTTCCTTCTAAGCACACACAACCTGTGTGCCAAACATCAGAGAGGAAACTTTCCCTGAGCATAATTAATGTCATGTTGTCTTAGTATTTGTAGCACATTATTTCAGTTAAACTGCAGAGACCCTTCGCTCTCCCGGAGACCCTGTATGGTATGGTATGGTATGGTATGGTATGCTCTGCTCTGCTCTGCTCTGCTCTGCTCCCCAGGTGAAGTTCACAAAGTACAGAGAGTGTTTATAACACATATAAAATGGCCTTCTGTCATTAAAGGTGATTACTGTGAGCAGGAACAGCAGCAGACGTGAATACAACTGTCAGGGCCCAGTAATTAGGGGACATGCTTTGTGTAAGCACAGGAAAACAATTACAGAAATCCCCATCTCATTTTTAAACACAAACAAAACTGAGGCGGTGTTGAGCCCACATGAAAGTGTCTCTGAACTTCAGCTACCAGGCATGTGTATTTAATTTCCAAATGTTTGGGTTTGTATTTCTAGAAAGACAATTAATAAGAGACAATTGTTACAATAAGAAGGGAATTCTGGTGAACAGCACATATAACGTACAATATGCTTTGCACTATCCTTTTCTCACTGAGAAATAGGTATAAATAGCCTCATGTAGAGCTTTATTCAGCAAATGCTTGAGAATTCAAATAACTCATCAGTTGATTATTCAGAAGCTTCAGCGTCTCACTGAAAAGACTTTAATGACAAGATCATTCATCCCATCTAGTATATCATATTTATAAATATGAAATGATAAGTATACTCCAAAACTGTCTTGAATGCTTTTAGGAAGCGCTATAAATGATATGTGATCCTTAGCATGTATTTGTTCTGTATGACTTGCACTGGGTCACGAGGAATGGAGAGCTATAAAACAAGTACATTCCCCTATAATTCATGAAGAAGGCTTGCCTCCACGTTTGCAGCACACTTGTAAACAGACCTAGCTCCTGTTAAATACGGAGAGAGGCAAAGCAGGCTGTAGAATTAGTAATTACCATCCCTCTCTTAACAGATGTGATTTCATATACATTGAAAACACTTCAGCTTGACTCCAAAGGAGGACATTTAATTAAAACTGCCTGCCTGTGGGAGATTTTCTGTTCTCCCATTAAAATGGTTGTTTTCTTGGCAGTGCCTAGCTGTCTGCCAGTCTAATTGCTATGATGTGGAACGTATTTTCAAGTGCACTTGGCTTGGTAGATGCAGTCCTGCCTTGGAGGCCGGATCTCTGGAGCGAGGCACAGAAAGCGAAGCACAGGCTTACGTGTACGGGATGTTTGCTTGTTGGAGGTAGGGCAGCAGGCTTCGGGACGTGTTCTGTGGTATTCGCACGTCGGTGACTGTACCTTCGACGATGTGGAAGGGGCTGCTGGGCTGCCACAGGTCCACCTATAGTGCAGGAACCAACCTGTAATTCATATGCATTCAGTGGAGGTGGGGAAATCCAGGAGATGGCAGGCTTGAAGCTATGTAGGCAAACATGCTAAGCGTGGTATAGGCAGTAAAGCTACTGGCTGGTCCAGCTCAACATCTATGCTAATGGAATGATTGCATCTAGCTTACCACAAGTCTCGTGGGAGATTTGCCAAAGGGAAGAGAGAAAGGTCGCAGGAATGTGCCTCCTCAAACAGCTCAAACCAGAAGTTATCTCAAACTTCCTGCGCCTCTTCAGACTACTATACATTCCCTACGTGTTAGCTCCTATGGAGTCCATGAGTCTTTTTTTCCCAAGGTATTTTTTATGTTCAGTAGGGCAGCAAAAGAACACTAAAGGCATAGCATATAACAGTGTTGTTTCCAAAGTGTACCCAAGTTTTAATCTTGTTAATGAACAGATCGGAGGTCAATAACAGGTCACCAAGACTATGAAGGAAGCTGTGATGCACCAAATAATTTTATGTGAAATTACAAAATAACAGGATTAAGATACTAAAATTATTATAATACTGTAAAAAGTGATACCTACTAAATGATACCACAATTATTAATGTGCTAAGAGATGCTTCTTGTCCATTTTTACAGTCTTTGGTTGCCAAATCTAAGATACACTTGGAAATTTTAGCCCAGAACATGACTTTATAAGAAAGCAAGAAAGTTTGCAGTCAGGGATTTGAAACTCGGTGTTCTGCACCCTGTAGCAAATTGGTCTTGTACTGCTTAGCCGTGCCAACACCAGATGTACAGACTCTTAACATGAAGTGAGAGCAGTTCCTCCTCCACCAGTGCAAAGCCAGTGGCCAGAACACGAGTTAACAAACCTCTTCCCAGAGCTGTTGGGTAGTCACAGGAGACTAAGGAAAAGAACCTCAGCTCTAACCTCTGCCTCTGGCAAATATTCATGTCAAGATCCACTGGCCTTAAAGATACTTAAGTTTGTCAGCTGAACACAAAGAAGGAAATTTAGTAGGGACTAGCATGCACCTGTATTTCTTAAAGAGAATTTCAAAGGAATTGATAAATATTTTCTGAAGTTTATTACAATCAGTTGTGCATGGCTGTGTCCGTGATACAGCTCATGACTGTCCCTTGCCTTACTTGCTGTCCAGGTTTCTAAGAAGGTTTTTGTGATCTAGATTTAAAAGCTCCTAACTTCTTCTATGCCATACGAGCTATTTTGGAAATACCTAAGGTGTTTTACCTGGTCTGTGAACCTCCAACAGGGAATCAGTTCCCACCATTTCTCAAATGGCTCTGAGTGAGAATATTCTGGTTACCAAGAAGGCATCTGACGCTGAACCTGGTGCTACCTCTTCAAACAGTAGTGACTTTAGTCTGGTTAATCCAATTAAATGCCTGCTACTTTGGAAGGAGAAAAAGTGAAACACAGGGGCAGCCTCTTCTATTCCTGCCAAAACCCCTCTTTGTTTCACGCTGCCACAATATGGTCTGTGGATCTGTGTGATAGTGGTGGGTGGGCGCAGCATCTTTTGAAGTCTAACACCAGGACTGGCAAAGTTCACGAGGCTTGTGAAGCTGACAGCAGCTATGACAGATGGTCAGTAGAAACTGAACTCATGAATTAAATGGTGCTAAATGCTGCTTATAAATAAAGATCCCCTCACTGTGCTAACACCTCATGTTTGTTACTTTATCTATCTTTTGTATTTTGATTAATTATAGGCATTCAGTGAAATTCCCCCCTAATTCAACATGGTTGATATCACACATGGTTAATTAGAAATGTGTGTTTGACTTTTAAAAATTCATCCCTAAAAATACATGTCATAGTGGGTAAATTTGTTGCTCTTGGAGTAACGGCATATCAACCAGCTCAGCTTGAGCCATCTTTATAAAAATAACAACAAATTGTTATACACAAGCTGAGACCAACTGAAGGGAAGTGTCTCCTGGCCAACTGCATTATCTAAGCACATATAATTGGAAAGGAAAGTTACAAAAAGGAAAGAAAATCACAGTTGAGATACACCTGAAACTTTTTTTTTGTTTGTTCTTGATAGTTACTCATTTAATTTTGGTGAGTTTCTCCATCACTGTGGAGGGGATAAACCAACCAATAGTCATACAATTGGCTACAACAACACCGAGCTTTTTAATTTCTTAAGTATTCTAACTGTCCCTCACATTACTGGCTACAAGGGAATATTGAAAGCAGAAGCAATGTTCTTTTAACTAATAAAATCAGCTGTATATTGCACACCACTATCCTCTTTTGGCAAAAATGTAATATTTCACTACTGGCATTGTCCTGGAAGTGAGACAAAAAAATCCCATTTTTAGATTGCAAATGGCTCCTCTTCAGCTCAGGTCCCTATTTGGGTAGTTTGGTTTCATCTTACTCCCACTTCTTATGCTTTGCTATGTAAACAAAAGCATTCAGTGCTCCTCTGGGAGATGTTACCTGTGCTGTCCAAAGCACCACTTCAATTGCTGACTTGATTTTGCTTTAGAAAGCATATAACAAGAAACACATTTCTCCAACAGACATCTTATTTATAGTGCAGCTTTCAGCTTGTCCTTGGCATGACACAGAGACAGCGCATGAAAACTGACAAACAGAAGATGGATTTCAGAGCAGGCATGTTTGGACTGAGCAAATCCAGCTATCCTTTACTCACTGTCAACTTTATGAGACTTCATTATTGCATCTCCCATGGATACTGAGAGCTCCGTCGGAGTCATCGCTCTTCTTTCAGCATCATTCCTCTGGCAAGCATGCCTCAGATTTCCACACTGGCCTCCGCTGGCTAGCGAGTGGTAGTGATATATATTGTTCTCCTAGTCAATCTACTAGTTGTGACAGGGTGTTGTTATCCCCATACATTAAATGTTAGCTAATATAGACAGTGTACCAATCAGTGCCAAAGGACATTTATTTGCTGTGTGGCTGATGGGATTTGCTCGACAGGGTGAAGATCCTCCAGCTACCAAAACATACTTATGCACATATCCTACAGGACCCCCTGAATGCTCAGTCAAATATTTGAACCTCAAACTTCTCCTGGTATCTTGAGAGGAAAAGAGATATGCCTTAGGAGTATGTCTGCAAACCTAAATACTCTTGTGTCCTTTGTCTGGGCCTTGCAGAACTATCTCCTTTGCTCATTTTTTCTTTCAGGCAGCAGGCTGCCTTTAGAGGGTCTTGGGATGTTTTAAGCCTCTGGACAATAAGCAGAGCCCAGGCAAGATTTTTCATCAGGCTCAGACTTTGTGACCTGGAGAGCAACTACTCAGCACCTGCAGCTGCACCCAGGTGTGACTCTCTAGGTACCTGTTCTCAGGGACAGCAGTGGCTCCACAGATGCCCAGTGAATGGGCATCTGGAGGCATGAGCATCCTGACTTGCCCTTTATGAGAAGAAGTGGTATGTAAAAGCATAGAGACAGGCTCCCTTTACCTAGGGGATTTAGGCACATTATTGCTTTATGGAGGAGTGTGGCCAGCAGGTTGAAGGAGGTGATCCTCCCCCTCTACTCTGCCTTGGTCAGGCCCCACCTGGAGTATTGTGTCCAGTTCTGGGCTCCCTGGGATAAAAAAGACAGGGATCTCCTGGAGAGAGTCCAGAGAAGAGCTACAAAGATGATTAAGGGCCTGGAGCATCTCCCCTATGAGGAAAGGCTGAATGAGCTGGGACTGTTCAGCCAGGAGAAAAGAAGACTAAGGGGCGACCTTATTAATGTTTATAAATATCTTAAGTATGGGATGCCGGAGGATTTGGCCAGCCCCTTTTCAGTGGTCTGTGGGGACAGGACAAGGGGCAATGGCTGCAAGTTGGAGCACAGGAAGTTCCGCCCCAACATGGGGAAGAACTTTTTCACAGTGAGGGTGACAGAGCCCTGGGACAGGCTGCCCAGGGAGGTGGTGGAGTCTCCTTCTCTGGAGATATTCAAGACTCGTCTGGACGCCTCTCTGTGCAATATGAGCTGGGGAGCTGCTTTGGCAGGGGGGTTGGACCCGATGATCTCTCAAGGTCCCTTCCAACCCCTACGATTCTGTGATTCTGTGATTTAACAAAGAAGGTAGAAGAGATTATGAATCACGATTACATAGTATTCTTTTTTAACTGCATATTCTTCTTTCAACCTTAGTTGTTCCATAAAAGTCCCTGGGATTCAAGTTGTGCCTAGGAAAGCCAACACTCCTTGGGTTTCCTTGTAGACAGTTTCTGGTTAAACTGAGGTGTTGAAGACAGCTGAGACTATAAATGTATAAGCTCTTGCCTAGACACCTTCCAAGCTACCCAGAACTCATTAGTCATGTCCCTAGCTTTTGGTCAAAAGGTGATGAAAAGTCAGTGCAAAGCAAAGCGACAAATATTTTTAAAAGATTTGGGTGCTGAGTTAAGACAAATGGGGATTTCTTCCAAAATTAAAAATTTTACAAATAATTTTCAAAGAATACAAACATTTTGTTGTTATAATTCTACAAATCACAAACTGTGTATGCAAAGCTCTGTTGCTCTGCCAAGACAAAAAACAGAGCAAGGGGGTTATTTTCTTCACTAGTTCCAGGTTTTCCTCCAGTTTGTTCTGTGCCTGTGGAAAGGGAGCGTGAGAAGACAGGAGCTGCCTTGCTTTTCCCCAGGAACACACTCCTGGCTGCATAAATCCCACACTTTTTTTTTTCATTCAAGTCACTGAAAGAAAACTAGTTTCTTTAGACCGTAGGGCTTAGTCTGGCTTGTACTTTGTAATTAAAACCACTTTCTTGGGCACTAGCCTCCAGTTGTTCCTCACTACCCTTTCATAAATGGGTATTTAATTTCCTCTACTTAGTCTGAAAGGAAGACGCTTAGTGCTCTCATCAGCTGTGATCGTGTATCGATGAAAAGAAATGATTGATGCTTGTCACTGAAAATAACTAAGATAACTCTGCCATAATTTACATTTACTATCTGGACAAAATTGTTTATATGATTTATCTGTGTTTTACCCCTTGAAGACAGTAATTTTGTTATGCTTTATTACCTAGCAATTCCAGTTTTTATACTTACTGAGTTGAATACAGCAATACATGTGCCAAAGCTTGTCCTTGCCCTTAATATCTATGAAAAGGTTTCTTTGAGGAATGCTGTTGACTGTAAAGTTCAAAATATAATTATTGCTATGATGCCATCAGATGAAATGGCTTTGGCATTTCTGAGGCTCTTGTAAAAGGGAATTTGCAGTCAGTAATGCAAGTAGTGATGCTCTTTGCTCATGAGCTCTATCAGCATGTCATAGGCTCTGTCAGGATGTATGGGTTTTCCATTTACATCCATATGCTCCTGAGTAGACATATAAGCAATCCTGGAACTCATTAAATATGTTTTCAATTGGAAATCTGATAGTAGAAGGTAGGGAACAGAAGTAGAAACTGCTGTAGTTTCACTGATGTTGTCAGAGGTCTGACTATCAGAGGCTTCATCACATAACACATGAGAAAGCCACATGCACATACGTATGTACACAAACCCCCCTCGCTGGCACATACACAGTGTGCAACAGAACTTTAGGCTTCTCTTGGTACATTTGCAATGAATGAAGAAGGAACAATGCTGGTTGACCATAACACTGGTGGATAATTACAGCTGTGCTGCAGTTCACCTGGAAAGAGTAGAACTCCACCTCTCTAATGTCATCACCCTTGCAAATATTTTCAGGATCTGGACTGATTTCATCTTCATTTGCTTCTACCAATTAAAGCAATTTAATTGACAGTCCTGACTGCAAATCTCATTCAGCTGCCCTTTATATGCAGCAAAACCATCCAGTACCAATTAAATGTGGGATTCCCTGTACTTTCTAGAGGACTTACAAGGTAGTCCAAGTTGTTGGTGCAAAGTAATTTAAGTTTCTGATTGAGCACACTAGACATTTAATTGGGTCTAACTTTTCAGTGTTTATTTGCTTTTCAGTGAGGCTGGTAAGAGTAATTGTGCCAATAAATTGGGATTGATTCAGGGGGCTGCAGCAGCCGTAACACCGGCAGGAACAGAATGAGAACAATGCAAAGATTGAAGTTTTTACTTCTGCAGATCTTTGTGGAACTATAACACAGTAATGTTCTTGCCACTCTACTTGCACTGGTATAATTTTACACAGGGCCCTCGACTGCAGGAAAGAACTCATAGGTTATTCCTCAAGAGAGTCACTGAGGAAAAACTCATACACAATTATACGGTAATTGAATATCCATTCTTACAAGTACAGATGCCACTGGGTAAGTATATTTGAAAGAAGTGAAACAGTCTTTAACTGACTCATTAGAAAAAAAACACAAATGATCTCCTATTTTGTTTCTTATTAAACTACTCATGGCTTGGTTCATTTTGTAGATGCTGCTGCACTGCATGAGAAATGGAAAAATAAGCCTGATCCTGATCCTGCTCCCACTGTGGCTGTGCTGATGACTGCTGAGATCAGACTCAGGCAGCCTCCTCAGCAAAAGAGGAAGCATATTCCTCCCATCTCAGCTCTGCTGCATCTACTTTTAGGGGGGTTGGATTCAATGATGTCTTGAGGTCCCTTCCAACCCCTACAGTTCTGTGTATTCTGAGAACAATACACTCACTACCTGGGCTCTCCTGTTTTATCTTTCACCTTCCTACTAAAGTTTTCCTGGAACAACATTTTCCTTTTGAACCTGGAAAGTGGTTTACAGACACGTACTCCGATGTACTGGTGAATAGCTTCTATTGTCACCTGATGTTGCCTATGTATCTGAAATATTCTATGAATATCTGACTGGAACCCTAACTATGAGTTAGGGTAAAATCTGGACTGATGACTAAAGCACCTGGCTATATAGATATATTTGCTGTATGTGCAAAGTAAAATGCACAGAGCCATGGCCATTGAGATAACTGACTCCTGCAAAGTAGGAATAGCTCCATTTGGGCTGACAGGCTTTCTTACTGCATTTTCAGATGGGCTTTTGTTCTCTGAAGCCTTTTTCAGCATTTGTCTATGGAGCTGTACACTATCAGATTTATAGCCAAGTGATCTTTTTTCCCTATGAGATATTTTTCTGATTCCTTGAACTGCAATGACAGGATCAATTCAGGGATTACAATGGATAAGCAGCTGCTGAAGGGCTAGAAAACAAACAAAAGGGAATGGAATTGTGGCTTCGAGGCCTGTTGGGCTGGCTCCTCCCAAAGTTAAAAAAGTGCCTGGCTGTGCCCAGGAATTTCTTTTGTAAAAGCTACTGAAGAATGAGTAGTCTAACTCTATTATGCCAGGAATGTTCACAGAGCAGCAGCTTCTTTGCTACCTATACAAACAGCCCCAATCCCAGTCAGGCATATGTGACAAAAAGTGCTTGTAGACCACCGATGGAGTAGAAGATATCAGTCAAGGCTCAAATGAAGTAGTGCTTCAAAAATAATGCTTACAAAGGAAAATTCCAGAGCAGATAAACAGAATCTGCTGGGTCTGAGGACTTGAGCAAATCCCAGATTCTTTGCAAAGCACATGGGCATGTGATACTTGTTTCTGGCAGTCAGGTCCAACAGAATTAAAAACATGAAAAAGACTCATAAATCAGCAAAAGACCCCTCAAATTGTCTCCTAAACAAGAAAGAGCAGGAGACAATAGCCAATCACTGGAGAGGTGTAAGAGGCAGAGGGACAACGGATGGACAAGAGAGGTCCTGTGGGACAGAAAGCTGGCAGCTCTGTAATACTCTGGTCACTGTGATACTCTCATCATACATATTTCTCTTCCATTTCTTGATTAACGTAATAATTTGCAAATTATTAGTATGAAATAATGAACCCACATAAAGGTATTTCTGGTCTCAAACACTGGGTTAGGTATAATGATTTGTACTGTATCTATAAAAAATTATAAGAGCAAAGGGATGCAGTAGGACCCTGAAGATGTAAGATTGTTGTCTGTGATGCTTTAGAGCAGCAGCTAATCCAGAAACCATGACAGTGATCTAGAGCTAGAAAAATAAAGAACTCCATGAGTTTTTACTTGAATTGCTAAAGAATTTACTGCATTTTAGTAATTTCCAACCAGACAGAAATGTTCCCTAACATCACTCTGCAACATACTTGTCATCTTACATGAAAATTGGAGGACGAGTTCCACCATCATTAACCCAGTCATACTCACCACCTGCCATAGTCACCACCATACCTGATCCCACGGTCTTTGGCTCAGGGACTGTGCAAAAGGCATTCAAGGATGTGGGGCAGTGCTGCTGGTGGGAAGCAGAGTTATCAGGCTCTTATTTTTCTTTCTCCAGAGAAACTGAAAGAAACTTGATGTAGGAACATGCTGGAGACAAGAGATACATACTGATGGCATCTCCCAGCTCCTACTACCTTTGTCACTTAGTGGAAACCAGAAACTAGTGTCTCCTGCCTTGAAAAAGAGCATGACTCTCTGTTCCACACCTGTCTCATTTATTACAACCTCAGACACATACTGCTCTAAGCAACAGTTGCAGACATGGCAGTGCACAATGTGTAAGAGCTCTCTGAGAACTTACTCTGGGTAGACAGTGGTACTGTGGTCCCAGAGGGGGGCAGCTGGCAGAATTAGCATTAGGAACCCTGCCCTGCCTGGCTGGGACATGAGGGGTCAGGGCCAGAGACACCTGCTGCTTTGCAGGCTGGGATGGTGGCTGCTCAGAGTCAGTACATTTGTGCTTCCTTTTTGCTTCATCGCTGTGGATGAATTTATTGGCTGAATACATGCAAGTTTAAGCAGCTTTATAGAACTCACAGTAGACAAATTTTAAATCTGTAAGGCTGGGTATTTTTACTGGCAGTGCAGGTTTCCACGTTACGTTCACCCCGTCAGGGAAAAAAAGCAGTGTTTTGTCACCTACAAGTTAATTGAACCAGCCAATGATGGAATCAATTTATAATAATGATTAATAACAAAGCACTGTGGGCAATGGAGCTACAGACCAAAACTAATTTGTGGAAATTACTCAGCAAGTGATTATGACTAATGTGATTTGCCTTTGGGCAATTCATGAACCAAAAGTTAAATGTGTGGAATGAAACATTCATTATCCATTATTCACTCAGCATAGGCAACGGCATTTGTACTGTAGCACAGCCTATACACTTCAGACAGGTTTCAGGGGGTTATTACACTAAACATTATATGGACTTTTTTTCCTGTAAAAAAAGGCAACTATTCCTCCTAAGGAGCTCCAGATGGTAAGTTTAAAAAGTCTGAAGGGACTACATTTTCTGTAAGTGTGTAGGAGTCAGCCTTACAGCTCGGGTATTGGTCGTAGAGCAGTCCTGTCTGAGAGGTTTCTGTGCAGACTAAAGCCCCTGTGTAGTCATCAACTTCTGTGAGTTCTGTCACATGCTGTGGCTAAATTGCCACTGCTGCCCAAGTTACTTAGTGGAGGCATATTCTAAGATACCTCAAATATATCAAGACATACAGTCAATTCCAGGATAATCCTTCAAGGTGTAGGTTTCTGTAAGTGCACTTTCAAGAAAGGACTCCTTTTGTGTCGGATACTGTTCTCAAAAGGGAAGGACCTTGTACCCTGCAGACTTCTACAGCAGTGGTTTCAGCATGGCAGAAGCCAAAGCTCTCCCCACTTCATTACCCACTGCCCTGATGCTTCCTTCTTTTCCCTAGGTCAGGTGTGGCAAACAACAGCTAGTTTCATTCTGGAAGGATGTAGCAGATTAGTACCTTCCCATCACTTTCCTACATGGGGCATTTTAAAAATGTCATCTGCCATGGGTTTTCCTTAAGCAAACCTATTGGCAGTAGGCTCAATTTATATTATTACCAAGAAATACAGTGCCCCTAGATGTCAAAGAGATCCCTGTAGCTTATCAGGCCACAGAAAGCAGGCAACTAGAGCAGACTAATTGACAAAATCTACGCAGGAAAAATCAGTGGTAAGGCTGGTCATTAAGAAACAGGCAGATAAAATAAAATGAGTGAGAAGATAGGTTGCCACTCTTTCTAGTTTATTTTCTTCCCAATTGTTTTCCCCTTGTTGAAATTGGTGGGCTATAGGAAGGGGTATCTTTGCATTTGCCTTATTCTCTGCCTGACACTGAAATACATTGCTTTGCAATAGGACCATCAGGGCAATTTCCTCAAATGTGTTTGTGACAAAGCTCTCCAGAAGGATACACTCATTTAAACTGGACAGAGATGAGTCTTCCTTTTAATGCTTTGGATTATGGAAAATAGGCCAGAGACAAAGGCTAAGTGATTCTGCCTTCCACGGATGGATTTTAAAGGCAGAAGGAAACTGCTGGAATAAATGCAGAACACCATGAGTCCATAATAAAGCTCCCTCCACCAGACACAGTGAGGAGGGAGCCTGGGACAGGAGGGGTTGTCTCTTCTTTCCCTTGCCAGTCCCTGGATAGTCTGTTGTATGCAAGGAAATCCTCCAACGAGAATACAGTCCATTTGTGCAGAACCTACTCTGTGTTTGCACTGCCCTGGGAATTTATTCAAAGCTTTTAAGGTGTGCATGGATCACACTGAGGGGAAACTGGTCTCCCCAAACTTGAATTTTGCCCTGCAATTTCTGTGCTTCTTTGACTTTACTAATGGGGACTAAACCTGACATCACCAGAGAGCATAACTTTCAGTACCTTTGAAATATACACCATCTCTAATAGGCCAGCTTTCCAGGGTAGGCAAACATACATTTGAACTGAAACCCATGTGCAGGTATCCCTCTCACTCTGAGAACAAGTGTGATGTTAACTTTTGTTTTCATTGACTTTTCATCTTCTTCTAATACTGACAACAGTGGAGAGTACTATCAGACCGTATCATAACTGAGGCTGAAGTATTCAAATGGCTTTAAATAAAATATTAATGTTCTTTAATATACCAGCTACTTGCAGTTAATCCCAAAATATCTTAAAAAAAGGTGGAATTCGTACTGTTCGATGGTTGTTTATGTACAAAAGTGTTGTGTCTTGGAAGGATCCTATTTCCAGCTTTGTTCTTCCCTTGAGGAACAGAACATGTGAGTAAAATGATAGGTTGGTATTAATTTACTGATCAAACCAAAAGCCCAGTACTTGTAATTACAGCAATTTATATATCTCTGTAGATCCCTTTGTCCACATCTCTGACATTTTTTGCCAGGCATTCTGTGTTATGACAGCACTAGGACTACAGGTGGCCTTGTTTGTGGCTTATGTTGCACTATTGCTTGGTGCACTGTCTTCTGTTCTTTCCTGAGCACATTACCAGCATTGTGCTTAGAGACTCGTGTTACAAAAAAATGACATATAAGTTGACTGTCGGTTGAGTTTCCGACTCTGGAAGTCTGGAGGGGGGATAAGGACAAGGAAGACTAATATGAAGACTTTAAAAGTTGCACAGCTCTAAATACATGGTTCTTCAGAGGGGCTGATGACTTGCAGCCACTGCTGACCTTTGCTGATATTGTGAGTACCCGGCACCTCCTAAAAAGTGTCATTGTTGATCGACTCCTTCATGACTAAATAGCTTGAGGTTGTTTTTTTTGGGAAAAGCTAATGATAAGTCAATGTTAAACATAGCCATTACATGTTAGCCACCCAGGTGTCTCTTTCTGTCTGACCCCATGCAAATGGGCAGTGTAGCAGATGCAGCTGAAAGAGCTCTGAGACCTGAAACGCAGCCAAACCCAAACTGTTTTCATGAAACTGGGTGTCAATACTCCCTCTCTTTTGAATCTTCCCTTCGACCTCTTCAAAATCAATCACTTTCTAATTAACTAGGCAGATTCTGATGATGCTTGCCAAAATTTTATTATCCTCTTCTCAGAGTTATAGCATGCAATTACTTATTCAAGTTTCTACTGCTCCCACTTTGATGGAGTTGGGTGAAGGAATCTCTTTCTGGGAGCCTAAGGGAGCTCTCTAATGAGAAACAGTTGCAGGAAGGTGAGTAACCCTTTTGCTTCTCAGGGTTTGCAATATGAGGAGAAAAGAAAGAAATCCACATGTGCTGTCTCTTTATGTGCCAGCATCCAGGGGGAAGAAATTAATGCAAAACCCAGCTTCCATGTGTATTTCTTTGGTTTATGGTTAGATTTATAGGTTTTTTCCTAGTTGGGAATAAAACGATTATCTATTTTTGGAATACTACACTAACATTCACTGTTGAGGGTCAGCCTCTTAGTAAGCACTGCAATAATAAATAAAATATTCTTCAGGAGAGTTGAGCATTAAAGTACAAAGTGCTCTAATACATTGAGACACAGTCTCTGTTGAATACTGAAATTCTTCATGCAACACGTCCACAGGTATGATGTTCTTGAGAATGGGATTTACAAAAGATAGCATTTTGAGTGGGGAACTAACTGAACATATCTTTTAGAAATGCAGAAGTGATGAAGACAGCATCAGCCTTCCTACTTACAGGTAGTAAGGCATCAATGTCTTGATTGCTGGGGTATTCACAGCAATAAGCCTTCTCCTGGGCTGGGGTACCTAATAATAGAACTACAAGCTGTTTTGTGTTGGAAGGGACCTCAAAGACCATCTAGTTCCAATGCCCTGCCATGGGTAGGGACACCCCCGACTAGACCAGGCTGCCCAAAGCCCCATCCAACCTGGCCTTGAACGCTGACAGGGAGGGGACAATGACAGCTTCTCTCAGTAACCTGTTCCAGTGTCTCACCACCCTGATCGTGAAGAATTTCTTCCTATCTCATCTAAATTGACCCTCTTTTATTTTAAAGCCATTAAAAGCCATTTAGTTTAAAGTCCTTTGTCCTATCACTACACTCCCTGTAGGCCGCCTCAGGTACTGGAAGGTACTGCTTCCTAAGGTAGCACTGTCCACTAATAAAAAATGGTAGCAGGGGAGCTTCATCATAACTGAAGGATGGAATGGTTGTCAGGAGGGTGTAAGAGCTCTTCTAAAATCTTCATTTTATAAAAGATTTGGTGTGCAGACTGAGATTTGATTTACTTGTATTCCAGATGTTAACTATTGGGCTATAAAATTATATGTGCCTTCATTCCTTGCCTCAGTGAGAACACCATCATTTACATGAGGTTTCAACAATGGAGACAGAGATATGACTGCCTAATAGTGCTCTGGATTTAAAAGGCAGTGAGCAGCACATGCTCCCACCACTCGGTAGCACTGATGTTCTGCTGTGACCCAAAACTCTATGTCACAGGACTCCCAAAGTCACCAACATGTTCCTTTGTCTATGTCCACACAGCTCTTTTCAGCCAGACATAAACAAAGGCTTGACTTTGCCAAATGACTTTAGCCTGTGCCTGTGCTGCCTGTAAGGCTGCCCATCAAACTCTGTTACCTTCTTTGGTACAGGGAGAAGCCAACTACTGCCTGCTGGGCTCAAGAAGAGTATGAGTATCCTTTTAAAAGGATAGACAATGGCAGGACAAGGGGGAATGGATTAAAACTGAAGGAAGGAAGGTTTAGATCAGATATTAGGGGGAAGTTTTTTACAGAAAGAGTGGTGAGGTGCTGGAACAGGCTGCCCAGAGAAGTAGTGGATGCCCCGTCCCTGGAAGTGTTCAAGGCCAGGTTGGATGGGGCCCTGGGCAACCTTGTGTAGATCCAGGCCTGAGGTTGGTGTCCCTGCCTGTGGCAGGGGGGTTGGAGCTCTATGATCCTTGGGGTCCCTTCCAACCCAGACCATTCTATGATTCTATGAGATAACCCAGAGGATGAAGCAGAGCCTCATTTTCAACTCCTGGAACAAACTCAACATAGTGATCAAGTTGTTACCTCCTAGGCTCTGTTTTGGAGACTATTAGTGATGCTTGTCCCTCCTCCAGTGCCTGAGGGCAGCAGCTGTGCATGGTGTAGTCCCTTCCACTCTGTCCCAGGGACCAGAGACCTGCTTACAGGTATTCTCCACCCTCCTCTGGCAAAAAGGGCCACACTGCTGTGGAAAGACTGCCCATGCCTTGGTTAGCTGGGTTAGATGTGCTGGCAAAGCAGCACACTGCATTGTGATCTGGCACTGTGCTGCTACAGTGGCATCATGGCTTTTCATTTATATCTGCAGGAAAAGGCTAGGGAAGAAACTTTCTGGCTTGCTAGTGAGTCTCACAGACACTCGCCTGACGCTAGCAAATTATTCTTTGAGTGGACAGTGAGGTGGGT
>VZTU01019708.1:2590-14985 GCA_013400835.1 Zapornia atra | reverse complement strand
TTCTATGATTCTATGACAGAGTACATCGCCCCGAAAAACTATGTTGCATGTAAATCTGTTGTATGGAGGACCATTGGCTTGTTCACATGCAGTTTCTTCTGCAATGTCATTTTAAATATATTCATATCTATGGAAAAAAAAAAGTCTTAGATTGTTGTGTTTTTTTTTCATTTAGGGCATTGTTTTTTTCTTTCAAAGTTGACATTCCCTATTCAGCAAAATAGGACCTAGTTTATTATTGGACTTTTCCTGAAAAACATTAACAAATATATGTAGACTTAGAAGTCCTTCAAATATTTTCTTTCTTGGAGAAGCTAGTCCTCATAATATATAGCCTCCTTCCAAAATCATGACAGGGAATATTTTATGTTGTAAGAATTTTATATAATAGAGAACTGTAGATAGGTAAAGATTCTCAAACCCAGCAAAAACTTTATACCAAACTTGACTTTTCTTCATACAAAATATCAAACCCAGTCATTAAAGAAAATTTACAAGAAAACTAAGGCCAGCCCATATTTTGACATGGGCTGTAAACCCACCCACTGCTCTCATTGTACCACATGTTCTTGCTGCACTGAATCAGCAACATCTCTTGTCACTCACTTCAAAAATGTTTTGCTGCTGCAGATATTTTTCAGCAGAGCATGGTATGAGCAAGGGACAATGGGAGGGAGGCCTTTGAAAAGTTATAAAAAGAAAGAGAAAACAAAAAGGAGAGCAGCAAAAGAAGCAAGAAGAAAATACAAAAGTGAAGGAACAGGGTGGGCTGGTGGGAAATAAAGAAAACTGTACATGGGTGGAAAATGATTAATTTTCTGACAGCTTATAAAAATAGTGAATCTGGAAAGGAATCAATTGATCCAGCTTAGGAAAACTCATTTATCTTTATAAATATTTTTGGTGAAAGAACAGAAGAGGAAATCGCTTTGCTTCTGATGTGGAGGCTCCCTAACCCTCGGCTAGTCTCTCTATCTGTGTGTAGCACCTCTGTGCAAAATACTGAAAAAGACAAATGCATGCAGAAGAAAACATTTTCTGCCATGCTGCTATTTAGCTGTGAAGTGTTACATTCTTAGGAATAGTAATGTAGATGGTACTCAGGAAAATATTTTTGTAACTTGTTGTTTAAGGACAAGATCTTGTTGTTTTCTTGTTATTAATAAAGAGCTCAGAAGCAACCCATCTGAATGTGTTTGCAACTTAATCGATTATTCCTGTGTTAATCTGTGCAATTCACCTTGTCTTCTTTAGTGTCTTCGGTTCTTGAAACTTAAAAATTAAGCTTTAAAGATCATTACGTCCTGTTCTTCAGTGTTGCTGATGCGTTTGAAGTATGTTCTTTTAAATTTGTCTCATGTTGTTTGGTCGTCAGGAGCTGAATGAGAGAACCTCAGACAAAGCCTGGTCTAGTCTCGGGAATCATAGCTGGACAAGGGATTACATTAGGGTGGAAGAGCCATTATGTCCAAAGTTTCATCTTTGATATAGCTCTGCAGTATCACATCATATGAACCTGTGTTATGGGGACCTTACTTGCAAAATCTGACAGACAACAGATACATTTCTCTCATCCAGCAAATTCTCTCAACTACCAAGGAAAACACCAGTCTTGTATAGATGTTCTTTTTCCTCTTACAACCCTGAACTGATTTTATGACAGCATTGAAAACATATCAAACCTCTATGCTATGACAGGAGAATATTGCACACCCAGGAGCAAGTGCTGAAGTCTATTACACCGAGGTAGTACAGGAATTGACCTTGATGGCCAGGACACAAAAATTGTTTTAATTTTACAATACTGTGTTTTAAGTCATCTTGAGAACTTCCTCACAGAGAATGCTTCACACAGAGTATCTTTCTTTGATAGTTTGTCTCCTTTTTGAGCTCAAAGGTTTTTTCTTTCATCTTTCTCTAGCTTTTATTATAATTTGTTTTATTTAAAGTATGAATATGAAAGGACAATGATGCCTTCTGAGAAAGAAAAACATGCTATACTTTGTTAACTGTTCCACATGATCTACAGTTTGCTGTCAGTTTTTCTTCATTGTGCATTTTTCATTATACCTTTACATTGTGTTTTGGGAGTTTTTTACCATTGATTCTAGCTCAGGAAAGAATTTAAATGACTGCTAATTTAAGAATGTTGTGAATCCCATTTACTGCAGAATAGCAAACATTTGCTTGAAGCAAAGTATCTGCAAAGTGCTGCTGTGAGGCTGGTCCCTGTTTGCGGCTGATCTCTTTGTTAGGTTTATTTAAATATTACCTAGGAATTCAAAGACAAAAGAAGGTTTTGTGGGGTTTTTTATGCAGAAATTTGAGAAACTAAACTTTAATAATGATCCGGTTGTCCTGGATAACAAGAATATTAAAACCAAATAGGGATTAATAGAAGCTATTCAGTACCTTAAATCCTTGATGCTAGAAGTCATAAATTAATCAAAGTTTCTGTTAGGCATCTACTATTAGATATATTAGTTGAAAGAAATAAAAGCTGAGGTCACTTTATGGAAAAAACAAAACAAAACAACAAAAAAATCTGAAAAACTATTAGATTCGTGTATGAAAATAGCAGAATTTTGGTTTGATATGTATGTCCTGTAAAACAATGCACCATCGTGTTTGTATGTAACAAGAAGATCTGGATAGTCTTTTAGTATAATTTACTTTGATCTTCCCTAATATACAGGATGAAAATACCATTATTCCTTTCTTGGCTTTGGCTTCAAGTGGTTTATTCAGGTTTTTATTATGTGTTCATCAATTTATCTGTAAATCAAATCATTCATTTTTGTGACCCCAGTACTCCTTTTATTCATGCTGTGAACTTCCATTTATCTGTTATGAAACAGGCAATGAATCAGAAGTCATTTCACCCTGAGAAAAATGAGGCTAATTCCTTGAGTTCATTTATGACATCTCAGATTTTGAGAAAAATTTAAAGAAGAAAGACAATTAATATCCTGGCAGCCAAGAAGAAATTTGAACAGAGGTTGTTTATAGTCAGCTGGATATCTAAGAAATGCTTCATTACTTCATGGCCCTACAAAGTAATTGATGGTAGCATAATATACTATAATGGTGTTATAAGGCTGCTATTTTTCTATAGTTATTATCTGTTATTTTATTAGAAAAATGTTGATTTAATGATAGCAAATTTAAGCGAGATATTTTTACATATATATTTCAAAAATACAGATGTTTTTGAAAGCCTGGATACTTACTACAACATCTCAAAAACTACCTTTCTTTTTAGAGCTTCCTCAAAAAATACAAGTTGTACTCAGCAATCCACTGTGAGATGTTGATTAAATCTCTTTCTTACACACTTTTGAGTCCTTACACATATGGAAAGGAAGTCCTTTCATTTGTAACTCTGCAGAATAAGATTTTAAACTTTTGAGGCAGCAACTGTCTCTTATTGCACAGTGGGACTGGGACTACCTGTCCTGATTACTGTCTGTGAGAGATACTGTGATACAAATAATCTAGTATTAAAAATGTATTTTTAATTAAATTGACTTGGTCGTACTTACTTGTACATATTCCACATCATACAAACTGTGGACCTGAACCATTGCAAAATGAGGTGATAGGAATATAAGCATCTGCTAGCATAAATGTTATTCTTAGAATATTGTAACTTAACTGCATAGACCAAGTTCTTTATGCAAAACATTTCAAGCCACATTGGCTGTTCTCACACTGATAAATAATAGGTAATGAGAACAGGGAATAAAAGATGGAAAGATATGTAACAAGGACAAGAAAAGAAGGGGAAACTGCTGGGAATGGAAACTGTGAAGGAAAAATATGTTGAAAGAGTGTTAATATTAAAGTGTAATTAAGAAAAATGGGGCTATCATAGTTAATATGATGGCACGTGTATATTTTTAAATAATATTTTAAAACCTAATTTTAAATCCTTATGACCACTTTTGAAGGAATTATTGATTCATTACAGTTCCAATCTGAATGTACTTACCAATATTGATGAACAGCAACCAAAGTTAAATTCACTGGGGCACATGCTAGTCGTATTGAAGAATTTTGTGTTCAGGAAGTCAGTCATGCTCACAGGCAAGGCTTAGAAAAACAAAACCTTTTTCCAGTTCAGTGCTGGCAGACTAGTCTTATTAATATGTGGTGATAGTCCATAAATAAGAAGCAATCAATATATGAATTTTGAGTTGTGTGCAGTTGAAATTTATCATGAGATGGGCATGAGTACGCTAGAAAATTAAAACCAAAGCTGACAGATTGGCCTAGATTCAGAAGAATATTTGTCTCGGATTTATCTTCTAGTGCAATGTACAAATTAATGCATTTTATACCTATGGACCTCACTTGCACACTCTTTGAAGTGATGCCTCCTGCCAGATTGGTGAAGTATGCTGTGCATGCCCCGTTACCATCATACTACTGGATAATTTCCTTATTCAGGGGAGGATATGAGATGATGCTGTGTTTAGAGCAAGGTGGGTCTATGGTAACCAAAAGTCTGTGTGAAGATTTTTGGCTGTACAGAAGCCACCTTGTTATCCTAATAGGGAGCCAGAAGCTTAAGAGTGCCAGAAGGGACAAGGATTGTAAAAGGATTATTCTTACAAACAGTCTGCAGACAAGTTGGGATGAGTAATAAGGATGGTAGCCAGAGTTCTTCGACCATTATTACTGAAAGAAATTATGTCAGTTAACCTGCATATTGCTGTCATTAGAAACCTGAGCAGAAAGATCTGGGAAAGATAGGAGTTGAGCACCCTTTCCTATAGTTAAGCAGTATCATTTACACTATTCTTTCTGCCAGCTGCCAGTTGTTGGTAGGGGATGGGCCATTTTAACAGTCAGCTACCTCTACATCAGTCATAAAGGCTCTGTGGGACATACTGGAATCAGGGGGGCATTTTTGTTTGCAGAAATTGTTTGGAAAGAGAAATGAAGAGATGGGGATAGAAGGGAATCTGAGACACATGTTGTATACTGGGGAGAAATCTCTCACCCTAAGATTTTTGTCTCATTTGAAAACTTAGTGTCATGTGAATGAGAAGGTAAAACACCTTCCATGAATTCAGAACAGGGAACAGTTTTAGTTCACAGGTCCCATTAGGCAAAGCATCTCTACAGCGTAGTATTTAAAGACATGCTTAAAGTACACATCTGAATACGAATAAATTTAAACATGTGGTTTATGTTTTGTTTTTCTAAAAAACAATATAATTCAATAAGTATTTTTTGGGAAAGAAAACGCCGGTGTTTCTCATTTCTTTAGTTCAGAATAGGCATGCCTTACAGTATGATGGAGGATTGAACGTAGGATGGGAAATAATGGGCATCTGCTGTGGACATCCCACTGGGGAGACCTCATAAGAAAGCATAGATTTCTGTCTTCTGCATCTTTATGAGTTCATATTATGGTAGGAGTAAGAAGGCCCTGCCTTGCACAGCACTACCAGCCCTTCCCCTCTAGAGGCAGCTGTTTTGGCTAGGAAACATTATGGACTCAAACAGTGTGAAACACATCCATTTGGCCTCAGAAGTGCCACAATGGTTTATAGCTGCAATTGTAAATCCCTTTCTCTTTTTCCTTTGCCTTTTGGTGCTGCTTCTTTCTCTTTAATATAGAATAGCTTTCAGAAGGAAAATATGGCGTTCCTTGGCTTGAATACCACAATTAGAGTGTGAGTACTGAATGAAAGATGCCTTTTCTGATAAACATCCTGAGGCTGCTCTCATGTAAACAATGAAATCCCGCATATTTCATTCGGTTTAAGATTTAAGTGAAAGGAAATACTTCTTCAGTCCTCTGTGCTCGCTTTGCTCCTCAAGAAGTGAAATGCCAAGTAGGATTTACTGCTCCTTTGCGTTCTTACAGAGGTGAAGATACAGGACATTGTAAAAAGTATGTTGCATACGGATTTTCTCATACTACTTATACAGAATGTTTATACTACTGCATGCAGTGTACAATATTATCTGGTATTACTCTGCATAGCTCTTCTTTCCTACATCAGAATATACGAAGTATATATTTCAACCTTGCACATACCTGAAAAACTGTCTATACCTGTAATATTTTTTCTTTAAATCCACAGCATATTTGCAAGATGCCACTTACACAACCATATGTACGTCTCATTAAGCAAGAGTAGATACTATATAGGAAAGGTTTTTACTTTCACAGCCAGTGGTTTTTATTGAGAGTACAGATGGTAATTTGAGAAGGTCTCAGTTTCAAGACTATTCAGTTTCAGGAGCATTCAGTTTAATTTTTATAGTTGTACTTATTTTTTAAAGTTATAAATAAGAAATTTCAAATTGCTGTTGTAGTCTTTCTCTCAGATGGGTTTTTAAAAATTATTTTTAAAGGAATACAATGCACGGTTGCAAGCAAACTGAAAGATGTCCTGATACTTTTTCATAACTATATACTAAAACCAGCCACTTATATACATCTAAACAAAAGCTATCACAAGTGATATTTGTTATGATAGTGGCAGTGAACTCCAAGTGGCATGCTGTTGGCATGCTGCAGGGGTAGGAGAAACGAGCTCCTCGAGACAAAGACTTCAGGGCAAATTCAATATGCAGTGCTCTGTTTCTTGTGAAATGTGTTGCTAAATGAGCCTTATAGCAGAAAAGCAGCAATACTTGATCATATGATTTTAGATGGAAATATTTTCAGAAATAAATGACACAGCTAAATTCATAGAGGCTATGATGGGACTGTGGCAAGTGTATTATATTGGACACTCAGTTTTGCAGTCCCTCCAGCCACCCCTAGCAAGAATGTGACCATGCAAGGGCACTGCAGCACCTCTTCAGCTTGCTTGGATTTCTTCTGATGAAAATCAAGTGTGGATGAGGTCTGTGGTAGTGCATGCATGTGTCGCTGCAAACACTGAGCCATGATGCCACTGGATCTCATAACTAAATGTGTGAGTTAGATGTTCCTGGTCCTGTAGCTGAGGGATAACCAAAAGGATGTAGCCATTGCAACATTCATTTTAGACTCTTAACAGAATTCACAGCCAGACCTACTACTTCCACTCCTGTAGAAGGAATTTGAGGAGATTTGTGCAACTCTGACCTGGTCTTACAGCAACCAGCTGGATGAACAGGGCACTTTTTCGGTGGAAAGTATGCTGCATATCTTGCATTTAGGTTAAATGAAAGAAGCAATGTAACTTGCATGTGGAGTAAAATAGCTCAAAAAGTAAACCAGACCAAAAAGCGTCACATGGGAAGTGTGAGAGAACGATTTCTGAGGAGTAGAAAGAGTAGTTTTAGTTCGATGATGTATTTTCCTGTGTATGTATATATATATATATATGAGACAAAAAACAGAAGGAAAGCAAGCAAGCAGGACAAGTAATTTATGCCAAGAGTGTCAAAGACAAGATTCCTTAAGTTACAGGACTGTCTGGAAAAATAGCCTTGGATACCATTTCAAGTTTGTTAATCCTCTTCAAGGAAGGAAGATTTTATATATTTTTTTTAATAATAACTGAGAGATCACCAAAAAGGAAATAACAGTAATATCCTTTATTTTTCTCCATTCTTCAGACTAATTCCCACAGAGAACAGACCAGCAGGATGCTAGTAGGCTGAACAATTCCATCCAAGGCTGTGAACTGGAGAATATGATTTCAGACTATGCTGTCAGGCTTTTGGTCCTTTTAAAATACATTCTTGTTTATCTTTAACAGACTTAATAATTTGACCACGTTTAATAGCAGTTTATTGTTTGCTTGTTCTGAAACGTGATGCAAACTTGACTCATCAGAGAACAAGTTTGATTTTAGAATATTGCAAAGTTAATGCCCCATTACACGATAAACCATAATAACATTATCTTGTTCGTATTTGCAATAAATGACATTTTTTCATTACCTTATTATGAAGCATCTGGTTTCAAGTCAAGAACTTTGTCATAGTGCAAATGTAAGGACTTTTAGAGCTATGTCACACACTGACACACCAAATGTCCTCATTTTTTATGCTGCTAAGTGAAGTATTAATCATGTGCCTGTCAGATAAGCATGGGCAAAACAAAAATTCCCTCAAATAGTTTAGCCATAGGTTTGCCATAAACTGCATGGGAAAGCTAGAGTCAGCTCTGAGGGATGTGACTAGTTAGCTGCTACTTGTCTTCTAAGGCTTCAAAAGACTAAAAGAATTATTAGTGTTAGTAAAAGCCAGGAAAAGCTTTGGTATTGGCTTCTGCAGAAACCTTTGGGTTTGCTTTAGGAAAGGATCTAACCTCACAGAAACAATTGTGAGGGTGAGCAAAGAGACTTTGGATAGCTTAAAATGAGGTGAAACCCTTTCTTGTTTGCTTGGATATTAATGACTGAAGGTTGTAAGGTTATGTCTTGTTTCACCTATACGTTTTTGTTGGTTAATGACCAAGAATAATGTTTATGAAATGAAGTCATTTGCATAGGCTGTCATGAGGAGCCAGGGCAAGAAACAGATGGACCTGGATACCAGCTGTTTGGAGGGAACAGGAAGGCAAATTCAAGCTTAAAGAGAATTACTGTAAATCAATGACTGCTGGAGTACATTTTTCGCCAGTACTAGAGTGGTCCTGATATGCCTGGGTTAAATGAAGCTGCATATATTAGTCTGTCTGATGATAATCAGCATGAGGTTTTTATGCAGCTGATTTAATTTTGATGTTTATGAAAATTTCTTTTGTTAGGTCATGAAAATAGCCTGCTGGATATATAAGCACTTGAGTAACAAAGCCTGGTCAATCTTCATATCTGATGCCAGAATGGCCAATTAATTTAAACATAATATTCTGCACATTAATTTTGTTTATGTTCAGGAAGGCATTTCTTTCCGTGTTGCTGGGAAAAAATAAAAAGTATGACTTATTTTATGTTTTTATTTTTAAAGTTACCAAGGAATGCCAGTTGTTAAGATGCATGTTTTGAACAATAACAGATAGCAAGAAGAAAAGTTAAATTCTGTGGTGCTCTTCCTTCTCAGCAATTGCTGTCTCTAACTCCAAGAGTGTTGTGAACACTATACTATTAATGGGGTATGGTCCTTTTACGGTCCTAACCAATAGACTGATCTAGATAGCATCAAATTGATCTTTTGACCTAAGAACCAGCACTTGATTTCCTTTATTTCCTTTGTGAAGAGACTGTTGCAGCCTTTTCCTCTACTGCTTGTCCACATGTGGGGTAACAACGAGCTGTAGCTACCAGTTTCCATTAGTGGGTCCACAGAATAACAGCTTAAGAAATTGTACAGGTGTATGAAAAAAAATAAAGCCTCTGTGTAGTGTCATTTAAAAATACAGATTATATAGTTAACTACTGAAAATGAGGAAATGCATCATTCAGGATTTTTTTGATACAGCTAAATGGCTTATCTTAGAACATAAACTTTATATGTACTTCACTGCCTTTTCAGTTTAGATAGAAGAACACATGATTCTTCTTTCCTATCTTAGGCGACTTGGGTTATGTCAAATAGCCAAAATTTTGACAGTGGGGTTTCTTAGTTTCTTTCCTTGCTACCATCAGCTGTTGATGGTACCGGTTTTGCTGTTGACTTAATTCTGAACATCTTTAAGTTGGGCCGAGTTAAACAAAAAACGTACTAGAAAAGTGAGGAGCACATCTTTTCTTAATTCCAATAGCTATGCATTAGGAAAAACAAAAAAGCTGGTGAAATGGATTGCCCTCTATCACAGATGCTCAAAAAAAAAAAAAAATTACTCTCCAACTCAGTCTTCCTAAAATGCATGAATACTTTGTTTCATTATGCCATATTGAAAAACTAGTTTGTAATCTGTATTCCTGACTATAACAAATAAACTTTCATAAAATATTCCAATTTTGGTCTTGACAAGGTTTTTGTAGTAATATTCTGCATTTTCTGCATCACACATCAGAAAACTTTGTAATTAATATGTAAAGTTATTTCCTCACATATATTACTTTTTTGTAGCATTATTCCTTTTAATATTTTAAAGAGAACTTTGCTTAATGATGGAATACAACATATCTATATTACTTAATATGAAAGATTCTAAAAATCTGTATCTGTGTAGTTTAGTAATGATCAAATATATTCCACCTTCCCTCAACGCTAATTACTTTCTGCACATCAGAATGTACACTATAAATCATCTTTAGTTTTCAAAGTTCCAAGTTAGAAGCTATAAAAACACTGTCTTCTGATCAACTGTATAGCATGATGGTTTCCTCTAGAATTATGTCTCCTGCCTTTCAATTCTCCTGGAAGAGATTTGTGTATGTAAATAAACCCCTCCTAATTGGGATGCCATCTGGTACATTAGCTAGTGATATGTCACTGACAATCCGTTTATTTATGTTTAACATATCACAGCTCTTGTGAGTATCTGTGGTGAAGCAGATATTTCAGGGAACCAGAACAAGATGAAGCTGCAATGAATACTATTGTTATTCAATAAAGAGCTGCCATAACTCTGCAGATCAATGTGATTTTTGATCGTTCATTGGAACAATGGCCTGAATGGAGGGGGAATTTGTGAAAGTATCAAAGTTCCCCTTTGAAATTTGTTATTGTGCTGTGACAATAGTCTCTAAGCATAGCTATAGACAAAATGGGCAGTTGCCTAAGGCGGTAGATAGCAGTCTAGTGGTGGCCAAACAGTCCTTTTAGTGATTTTGTTAGTATGAACTGCTTGTCTTTGCTTTGAGTCCACTTTCATTTAGGGTACCTACTTACCTCTTTGGCTCTGGAACAAGAGATAAGGCCAAAGCAACTTCTGTCAGCACACTGATTCAGGATAGTTCCAGAGACACATGAAGGAGGTAATAGCTTGTGAAATTCCTGGCTCATCAGGTAACTCCATGATCTTCCAGTGATGAACTGATGCCTGCTGACTTCTTCCACCCAACTATTTGACTGTCCTATGTGGCCACTCCAGTGTGATCTAGTGCTTTGTATTTTCTTTTAAAAAATAAGCATAAAACATCTCCTATATTAAGTACATACAAAAGACTTACATATTGTTGCAGTTTAGTGTAACTGCTGCTTCAGTGGCTCTTGTAGGCTGCAGTTACAGCTCTCTGCAAGCCCCATGTTTTGAAAAACACTGGTACAGTCAAGGCCAAATTTGAGACCAAGCCTATCAGAGCTGGTCATAGCGCCTCTGTGAATCACATATAGGACAAAAAACACTGCTGGCAGGCGCACTTTGCCACCGGAGCAGGAGTGTAAACATTTCTGCTTTTGCAGGAACAGTTTCATCTGACTACCAAAGATGTCCTATCTACTGTCTGGTCTATACCGGGGCAACAAGCACCTGGGTAGTCTTTGGGATAGCCGCATTCTCCATTCAGAATGCTAATTCATAATTGAGGCATGCAGATAATGCTTACCAATTTGTCTAGGCACAGCAGTGGCTATTTGGGGGGAATCCCAAAGACTGTGATAGTTAGGTCATGTGTGAAGGTAGGAAGGAATTCAGTTAATCCTGTCTCAAGTCAGTCTGTTGTTTTTTCTGTGCAGAAAGCATCTGCGGAGTTCCTGGACCACCCAAGGAATCTATGCCTAAATGTAGTTTGCGTGACACAGGTATACCCCTGACACCCAACCACACTAAGTCATTCCTGTAGGACAACTAAATTGTTCTATTGCAATTACACCATGAACTTTGTAGCTTTTGTCACGTGGGGCTGAGCTTCATAAAGGATGTGAAAGTTATAACCTTTCCCAGGAAGTGGTTTTGTCCTCATTCCTCAAATGGAAGAATCAATTTTTTTCTATACCCTTGAAAAACCTAGAGGTCACTCTGAGTGTAGCTCTGATACCTCCTGGGAACTTGTTTATCATATGTTTTGGTGGTGTTTTGAAGATCTGGTTTACATGTTGCATCTATTATAATTCTATTTTAAATCCAAAACTCTAAACTAGCCTACGGTCTTGGGGTGTGGCACATTAAAAAAAAAAAAAAAAAAGTAGAATTTCCCATGTACAGAACTACAAGAAATACACCCCCAAAAGAAGGGGACATTGTTGGTTGCCATTATATGAAACTGGCTGTGAATTTCTGATTTGACATAAGGGGGAAAAATTGCCCACCTTGCGCATAATTAAGCATTGGAATACATTGCCCAGAGAGACTGATCTGTTGCCCAGAGAGACTGTAGAACCTCTGTCGTTGGAGGTTATTACAGCTGAACTGGATTAGGTCCTGGGCAACCCACTCTAATTGAGTGTCGATGCCCCTGTGGGTAAAAGATTGGATGTGAGGATCTCTTGAAGTCCCTTTCTGCCTTATTTATTCATTTATTTATTTTAATTCTATGATGCTGTGATTCTATGAAAATTGGAGAAAATAAGCAACTGGAGGAATAAGATAGCCATATGAAAATATGGGG
>VZTU01019701.1:27602-56206 GCA_013400835.1 Zapornia atra | reverse complement strand
AAAACCCCAAAACCCCAAAAAAACCCAGAAGAGTGCTTTAGCTGTACAGATCTAGCACTGTAGTCAATACCTCCTACAATTCCATTTGGAAGCGACAGAGGAAAAGTCTAGAAATTGGAAATTTTAGGGCTTTTGACACTGAAGTGATAGATAATATCAGTCAACCAGAACTACAATAACGCCTCAAAAATTGTATTAAACACAATGTGTAACTGTCTATATCACTAGCCTGAAACAAATGCCTGAAGTATGCTTTGATGAAGCTGATTCATGAAATGACCAGGTTAACGCTTCAAAGTCTCTATTTTTATGAAAAAGCTAAATAAATGAAAAATCCATGCTGTCAGAAATATTTTAAATCAATGAGATTAGCATATCCAGAATTGTTCTCACCTGCTTTATTTTAAGGCTTTCTCCACTTCTGAAAATCACAAGGATTTCTAAAACTAAAAGCTTTCAATCACCTGAAAATGGACCTATCCACGAATATTGTTAATTGCTGGAAAACCAATTTTCTCCTTTATACATTGTCTGACATGATTCATCAACACTCCTGTTACGAACAGCAGCCATTGTTATTCTAACAAACACATAAAATGAGTTATCACAAAGGGTATACCTGAAGTGGATAATTACCAATGTCAGTGATTCCCAGCACTGCTGAATCACTTGTTTGTTTAAATCATTTTTAGTGGTACGCTCAGCACTGGACATTTTAAGTGAAGCGACTGCCTCATCTCGTTTATATTGTCCTTTGATTCCAGTGGGGACTCTGTGGGTGAAGACAAAACGTGGCCTTTACCGCACATCCTGAAAGCAACAGAATTCCCCCAAGTATTAAATTGATGGTGCTCTCCTGCACCTCTGGACTTTCACAATATATTTGGTGAACAGTTAATGGATAATTTGCATACTTGAGAAAGAAAATACGTAATTCTACATATAATAGCCTCACATGGGGAGTATGTAGTGTTTGTTCCTAAGCGACAGAAAGAGTGGGGGGAATAAAAAAAATCAGCATGCAGTTTTGAGCTTTCTAACCTTTCCTATAATCCACTTAAAAGACAGAATCATGCCTTTGGCACATGTTACAGTCAGAACAGCAGTGGAGCAGACATAATGGCACATAACAGACACAGATTTTGATTCTGTTGTGGTAGTTACAGCAACAGCTTTATGCATAGGAAGCTCTATTCACTTCTTCATTTGCATTAATCCTCTTCTATGCTTGATTTTGTGCTTCAGTGATACTTATAATTTGTTGCTACCTTTGCCTGTGTGATGCTACAGTCAGATCTACAGTCCATTCTCAGTGATGCACAGTTCGATATTAGTAAAGGGCATGAAGCTGGTCCTTCCTTTGCACTGCATCTCTCCCTGCTCCCAGTAACACTAGGGAAACCACCTGCATCAGCCTCTGTTCTACCTTCTGCTGTGTAAAGCAGCTCACATCTACTCTCTACAGAAAATTCCTTATAGGCTTTTCACAAATGATCTTACTGAATATAGTCTTAAAGTTTAATTTACATACAATTTGTACTACACTGAATTACTCTCCCATTCTTGTCTCCCATTACCATGGATAAGTGAGAGATGACTAAGTAGTTCTATTAATTGACAAGTGCATTAAACGTTTTGAGCTGTTACTATAAATAGGGTTCTTTGCCACCGTGAAAGTGAGAAAGGTCTTTACTAATGCTTTTGGTTTGAAGGGTACACTTCTCTTGAACAAGAAACCCTGCTCTTTGAAACAAAGCCCAGGCAAGCAGATTTAGCACACAACTCCCCAAAGCCATCTTCCTTCTGGACCACAGTGCCAGGACAACAGGGGTCTCAGCTTGTGCAGTTCCCCAAGCAGAGGGAAGCGGTGGGCGGATCCGCATAGCCTGTTTTCCCTAATTCCCCACTGCTAGGTTTAACATGAATTCAAATATCTGAAATGCTGTAAGAGTAGCATCTATTACAAATCCTCTTCCTCCTCTGCTTGCTTCTATGTGTCTTGTAAATTCTGCTTCCCCTGCTAAGGCAGGTCTGGCTTGAAAGCATTTTAATATTAAAACTAAAATTCTAACCTTTGCTTGCAAATGCTTTTTTTTTTGTTGCCACCAGTTCTATTAATTCATAGCTGTGGAGACATTAAGTGTGATCTGTCAGGAACAGATCACGGCAATCTATGTTATTTTAGTTACATTATCTGTATCTAAACCAGAAGAGGTTTCACATCTGAAGAATTATCAGTCTACTGAGCCTACAGTTGATTGAGCATGCACTCTTTATATAAGCAAAATTATCATCCTGTAGCAAACCCACTTCCCAAAAGTGTTTTTGAAATTAAGTATGTATAGTTGTCTTCCAATGTATAGGGGACAGAAAACCTTAAGTGAAAAAGTAAGTAAGTATAATGGTATGATGATAACCAGTTGAATCAACTAGAGAGAACTCATCCAATGACATCAGGACAGCTACTGACCCATTGAAACATTACTCACAAGTACATTACTTGCTAATTACATGTTGAAAACACCATTTTCAGGGATAACCTGAACATAACTCTTTTTATGAACTGCATAGAAGATTAATCAGCATATTAAGAAGCATATGCCACAGTACTTGTACAGACCATAATCCCTAATAAATAAGAATTTATCAGAAGAAAAAAAGAATAGAGTAATATTTGGAACATGATTAATCATCACCCTCCAAACCAGTTCATACTAGTCCCCATACATAATTCTGCATCTTCCCCTTTCAACTGATTTTCTGCTACACTTACATGCACAGAAAAGATCTCACCATGCCATTCAGGCTATTACAAAGCCCATACAATTGTGCAGGCTTCCATAGCTACAGCTATGCAGCACAGACATGACTACAGCTACTGGAATTGCTACTGGAAAAAGGCAGTTCCCAACATAGAACTGCTAGATTGAGAAAAAAACCCAAAACTGGAAAGGCTCATAGTAGGTGTTATGTTGCCTTGATCACAGCAAGAGAACACAGCTCTACTAATGTGTAGGGGGTGGAGATATTGTTGCCATATTAAATTTTGGGAGAAAGTTTTTGAGTCACTTATGGACTCCAGCAATTTTACAGTTAAATATATTTTAACTATACTACTTGGACTTTGGAGCTGTCGTCCTATACTCAGGAAACCCAGAAAACAACCAGAAGCAAGACTTTGCTGAAAAACAGTCGCATCTCAATATTTTCCCCAATATTCCATTAAACATTATGGCCATAGTTTACACAGGCGGCATATAATTACTCAGCAGGGAAATGTGATGTACTGTGGGACAGAAGGAAAATTCCAGTGAGAAAGGATTAACGTGATGGTGTGAGAATAGGCATGATGCAACAAATATTATACTCCATAGTATACACAGAAATATCTTGTCAAGGAAAGAAGTAGTTTATGCTCCTTTTACAATTTATACCAATGTATCATTATTAAAAAGTAAAACAGAAATAATTAGATTCTTATACAGTCTATATTCCTTAAGATGCAAACTTGCAGCAAGGGCCAAGATTGCATTATAGCCATAGCTGCCACCTGTGATTAACTTTGAAGTCTCTCTGGATACTAGCACATGAAATAGTGGGAAGCGAAGCTCCAATTCAGCGGATGCAAGTCATTGGCAAGTCTGTAGTCAGTGTTGTTTGTTTCTGTGACTAGCATTTTTACTGAGGTTGTAAAGCATTTGAGGTTATCGAAAACAAATACAAAGTCAAGGTCACTTTAAATCAGTGCTTGAATAACAGACTTTTTGAAAGTTAAATCACCTAGTCTTAATTAAGTTGTTCTTGAGAGAGCAAATGGTTAAAGATTTTGTCCATCCTGGCTATTTAAAACATGAATAGCATGAAGATGTACAGAAAAGTCTACCTGCAATCAAGACTTATGTTGGATATTAAAATACAGTACTCACCCTAAATCAAAAAAATGTTCAGGGTACTTGGTTGGTCTAGGAGTCCAAAGAAAGCTACCATCTGCAGTATTACTCATCTCACAGTGTTATAGGAGCAACATGCTACATTAAGGAAAAAATGTAATTGCCAAACTTTTCTTGCACTCTATGCAGAGTCAATACTGCCATGTTCCCACTGTTCAAATTAATTAGGTGTTTTGTGATTTAACAAAAAACAACGCTTGCCTTTGTACTCACACTGCTAACTCTTCATAGCACGTATTCTGTGTTATGTTCTACTGAAAGTTCAGCTTTGAAAGTCAAAACTATACAAAATAAAGTGCCAGTAAATATTACTTTTTCATAGTCATTAGTAATCCACTACCACTGGTGGATAAATACTGATAGTCTCGATCATATTGACTAGCAGCCAGTCCACATAGCACCCAACTCACAACTTGATTATCAAGAATCCGACTATCAATCAGAATAAATTGCTCATACACATGCAACTTGAACTGACAAGACTGTTGTGACAGTAAATGACAACAGCAACAGTTAGACACCAGGAGAACATGCATAAGAAGAACCATGCATCTACAGGCGATTAAATATACCTCCCCAAATTACGGTGGGGTGGGGGGAGAATTAATGACCTACCTCTGTCTTTGCTGGGACATTTCTGATGTTCCCCAAGAGCTGGTCCACATTACTATGCAATGATACATCCTGGGAAGAGGGCATGCTCTCCTGAACTCAGGTGACCTGGAACAACATTAATAAAACCATTCAAGGTTAAATTTATATATGCCAAATTCCAAACTGCCGAAGTATTCTCTGCATGTAGCACCCAGTTTTTGGAGCTAAAGGTATTTTAGTCACAGGTCCTTTAAATTTGCATATTTTTAAAGTAAAAAATTGATTTTGTCAATAAAACAAGACCTACATGAAAAAAGTGTGTTTTTTCATAATGCCAGATAATTGTACTCTAAAGGAACTGTTGGCTTCTGGAGTACTCAAACAGCTTCTTCTGCAGTTCAATTTCATGAATACTTTCAAAGAAAACATTAATAGTACAGGCTGGATGGCTTTCAGTATTACAAGTAGTTCTATATTGGAATGGAAACAGCTAGTATACTTGCACATCACTTACACAGTTATAGGCTGTACAAATGCATTTGCAGTCTAACTTTAGTTATTTATGGACAGTGAACGTTCCCAGGAAAGATATTTCAAGACTGGGGATCCACTTAAGCACCACCAGAACGAACAATACATTTTAAACGAACAGACATATTTGCCACAATGGAACAAGCTGGTTCTTGACTGTCACACCTAAGAGGAATATGGACATCTGAGTTTGCATCTTATTTTTTTATATTATTAAAACAGCAGCTAGCGTACCACTTCTCAAACCCCCTTCACTCAGCTATGAAATATAATTTAAGTAGCGACGTTACAAACTTTAAAAGAAGTTAGCAGTAACAGACTATGAAAAGTATCATGCTACTTACAATAAATATATGCTCTGAAAGACCTTAGTATCGAGAACATAAATACAATTCAAAGATCACGAGGTTTGTAGAGCTCATTCTAAGCCAAGAAAATGACATCGTATGATCCAGGAAGCCATTTCAAAGTTTCTCCTAGTGAATTAGACTTAATGAAAAAATCCTTTACAACACTGATGTTACTTTACATCAGGGGTTCAAGCGTACTTGCTTTACATGCTCCAGGCTGATGACTAATTTTAAATGACGACTTTTATAGCCCATTACAGTGTTCAGTTGGACAGCAGCACACAACTGAGCAGATGAATTTTCTACCACAGAACTGAAATCAGAAAGCCAGCATTCGTGTGCAAGTATTATTACATCAACACTGAAATTTATGACAGTGGAGTCACAACAGGTTTTCTCTACAAGTTACACAGTATTCACTGTGCAGACTGTAGTTTTAAAGATATTTAAGCACTTACTCTACCTTTATGCATCCAGTAACAGTTCATAAAGTTTCCTTCCCTTTGGACTAACATGTGAAAAGCAAAAAGATTCAACTTTCCCCGAAGCCAGTGAAGCCTAACGTAAGAGTGGCGAGGCCACAACCAGGGGCTGAGTAGTGCAAACCACAGAACATTCACAGCAAACCAGACAATCTGTAAACAAGCAAGCAGATGCTCTTAGCGTAGCTTGGCAAGACTGTCCAACTCGCCTGAGCTAGAAAGCTGCTGTTGTTGAAATCCAAGTAATTTCTTTCCATTACAGCTAAGAAACAAAGAAGCTTCTATATACCAAAAAGTTAATGAAAGCATCAGCATAATTGATATAATTCCTATTAAAGGCAGATCCTTGATTGATTTCAACAACTGATAGATGGGGAACCTATGCAATGTAAAGGCTTGGACAAGATTCCAAATGTTTTACAAAATCTTTTAAAACAATGAAGTTAATGATACATACCTCTGAGCAATACTAACAATGTAACGATCAAAAAAATAGCTTCAAGTTTATACCTGTATGTCAGGGTGCCTGGCACTTAGGTTTGTGCAAATATTCGTCAGTTTTTAAGTTAAGCCCCCCATATCTCTGTTAGTAAGGTTGCAGTGTTAAATGCTGTACCCACACCAGCTGTCCCTAGTACATCAGAAAGCTAGCAGCGCCAGTGACCTTGAAGAACATTAACTAGAATAGCACCAAGCCAGCTTCCACTGCAAAAATACATTCAAAGTATAAACAAATGGGTATAAAAGACTATGGGTGTGGAAGAAAGCAATCTGGGGGCTGAAACTCTGGCTTTCACTCTGCAGTGAAACCATTCTGCACATTAGTAAAGATGTGCTGCATGGAGACAAGTAGCTTATTCATACTTCTACTCTGCTGGTTCACCCTACAAGGTAGTAGCTGTAATTTGCATCTGTTCCTGAGGGAAGGAAAAGAATACAGGGAAGATAGGTGGACTGTTATCAGAAGCTGATTTTGATCATATAAACAGCTTACATAACACTGCAGCAAGTGCCTGGGAAGCCCTGCAGAAAAGACTGATAAATGGTATCACGATAATTCTACAAGAACAGATAAGCATCACGATTCGCACTGGAAGGCTGATTGACTGCACAGAATACAATTCAGTAAATATAAGAAGGTAAAAAAAAATTAGAAACTCTAATAATATAGTAATAAAGTTATATGAAATCAGGCAGAGCTTGAGGTTCATTTTTGTTCAGGAGCTTATAACTGACTCTGAATCTGAGACATAGAGTCAATTGTCACTGAGGTGCCTTTTCCTTTTCAAAGAGTAACTTGGAGGCTGTGTCAGCAGCATCACAGTCCGTGTACTGCTACTCCTATGTTTAGGAACTCCGTGAACTGTAGTAAAGACTTTTCCATAGAAAGACAACATAATTTAAATGACACCATACCACATTGAAGAGGCTGGGTTTGAACTGGTAGGTACTCTATCGTGAATCACAGAGCTGAAATTTAAGTTCTCTTGCTATGTCAAATTAGTTTGATTTCAGCTTTAGAAACTGTATGAAAAACTAATATTGAATAGGAATTGTGCCACAGAGTAAGAGGCCATGTTCTATTTGGCAAATACCATAGCAAGTGTGTTAATAAATATTTACTTGATAAAATTCTTTAATGGAATGCACTACCCTAACAGCCCGCTAACAGAAAAGGGAAGCCAAAGAACATGGAAGGGATGGAATAACAAAACCAACATAAATTTGTACAGTAATAAAATAATAATGATGAAAGAGTGACTTAATGTGACAAAAGAGATGAAAAGGCATCTTGTCATCTCAGGCATTTCTGTGAAATATGCAAAACATCCTGCCATTTTCCAGTGCATATCTAAGTTTGTATCACTTTCTAAAGCAATCTATGAATTCCAACATAAATTGTACATGAAACTTAAGCTGGTTACAAGCCTTACAAGAGTAAAATACTAGCAAACAAAATAATTCATTTGTCTTGCTAACTATGCAAGTATATGATGAATTATCATATTTATTAGGT
Organism: Zapornia atra; assembly: GCA_013400835.1. Taxonomy (NCBI): domain Eukaryota; kingdom Metazoa; phylum Chordata; class Aves; order Gruiformes; family Rallidae; genus Zapornia; species Zapornia atra. The sequence goes on along the minus strand of VZTU01019701.1, from coordinate 48,282 downwards.
CCCTAGTATAAGCACATAGCATACTGATAGATGCATACAGAGCTCATGGAGATTTATTAAGAGAGTTCTGAGCATTTTGAAAGGGAATATGAATTAGTTTGCAGCTTATACTTCCTTCACCTTCTCATAGCTTTTTTTGTTGCCCAGACTCATTTTGTTTCCTTAGTGAATCCACCTCATCTGTACTTTAAAATGAACTGGTACACAAGAACGGCTTTGCTGTCTTAGGGCTCCACCTCAGTTACTGATACATTCTGTTGATAATCTCAGGGTTTACACACATTATACCTTAACTCAGACTGTGTTTCACCAATAGATAAGATCTATGTGCTTGCTATAGGCCACTATAGATCCTTTAGAAAGGATCTTAATGTAAAGTGTCTCTCTCATCATAATGTTACCCCAATCCTTAATTATATTTGTTTCCTTCTATTTATTTCCTGATTAACTATTGAGAAAAAAAGTGTCTGGTTCAATAAAAAGCTTTGAAACTAAAATTCGAGGTGAGTCAAAGGCACATGGAAGGAAATTATGGAGATCTGTGTACATATAGTGATACAACATCATAAATCCAGTCTGGCACAGAGCTGATGCTTCTCATGTTGATTAGCAACAGAAGGGAACACCTCATGCTGCCTAATAAGCACCTAAGCTTCAAGCAAAATCTGGCCATTGCGCCATGCCTTATCACAACCAAATATAAGCTCCCTTGTGCTTATACAAATGTTGATATACAAATTTAAAGTAGTGATGCATTTAAGGGAGTTTATTTGAAAGTAAAAGTAGATGACTGTATTCATTAAAAAAACTCTTTCTATGCCTGTAAGAAGCCTCACATTTCTTAATCTTACAGCCTAAAATGTTATTGTTTCTCATTTTAGTATTCAGTTGATTATTTTGCAAATGGAGGTAGTTTAAAAGAAATGTGGAGGTGATTGCTCATTTGTGCTACTGACTTGGGACCTTAGTTATCTTCCTTCCAGTCTACTGGTATTACTTCCCCAGTTTTAAAATGAGCCTGAGATATTGATGTTTATTATGGGTACGATCTATATATTCCAAATAATGTAAAATCCACACTGCAGTTTTGGGCAGTTCTGTGCTTCTGGTGGTTGTCCTTACTTAATACACAAAGGTTATGTTTTATGTAAGTTCACTTCAGTATTTTAACATTAATATCAAGTATTTATTTATATGCCCCTGTGAGACGAGAATCTATTTTTAAGCTATTTTGAGATAACAATTTCATTTATTTAGAGAAAACATTATTTATCTCTATGATATATTTGTAAAGAGTTTTAAAATTATATTTAGTCACCTCCATCGGTCATAACTTATTTCTTCTTTTCAACATATTTATTTTTTATTAAAATACATTATATTTACTAGTAGATGCAGTGCAGCCTGGAATGCTCAGAGCCTTAAGGATAATGTGGTAAGATTTATTAAATGATAAAAGGACAAGGCTGCCACAGGGAGATGAATTGGAAAGAATAAGTGAAGATAATGAGCAGGTTTTGCTTGTTTCAGCAAAGCCATATTGATGTGTCCAACTAAAATCAATGAAACCATGACTGTACAGACTAGCTGTTTTTGTCAGAAAATGACAAGTATCTACCTGTTGGGACCAAATGATTTAAATTAAATAAAACATCAAAACCACTTAAACTTCCTTATTTCCTCTTAATATTCATCAATGTTACTCAAGTCTTTGCTCCACTGCTGACACATTACAACATAGTAACTTACATTTTACTTATTAACATATATTAATTTATTATCTTCTTAACAGTAAGAAAGTTTAGTAGGCTAATGATTCAGAAACAGAATCCATTGGGGAAAACAGCTGATTTAGTTCCAGGGAAGTGTACGTCTTTAAATTCATAGCTCCAGGAAATTTTAATTTTCAAGAAAAACAATCTCTCTAAAGAATAACCATTATTGATTTCAATGCTTTTGTAAAAGGCATTCTAGAAAATATATTTTAAGCCTGTATTAAAAGCTTACAAAAGGGTATCTGCCTGAACACCAAAAGGAAAGGTTATAGGATTTTTAACTGATTTGTCTACAGTGCAAGGACAGTTAATAAAGAGGAGACCTGACCATTTGTAGCACGTAGCTATGATTCAGACTGCTGTTACACTCACAAGGGTTCTGTAAGTCAAGGGAAGTAGCACTGCTAACTGCAGAAATGTTTATATAAGAAATATCTAGATACGATTTGCAGATAATTGTTTTGAGTTTAATAATCCTCACAGCCACTACCATGAAAATTTTTTCTTTGGATCAATAAGAGTGCAGAAATAATGACCTCACTTAGTCACTGGCACTGTTTCATTCACACCATAACATCTAGGCAGTCCCTACATCCCTTGTTGTAGAGACTATTTAAATATTTGCAGATTTGTATTGACAAGGATATTCTTAGTCCCACCTCTAAGTTCTGCCCCAATTTTTTCATCTGACAGCTTCAGTCCCTAGCACCGAGCAGCTACTCACACAGCCATAGTGTAATTCCATTAAGAGCGTGTTCTTGATGCACAGTGCCCTGTACTCCAGAGATAAGGGATGGGGGTCAGTGCTGGATGTGAAAAGTCCAGCACTTAATATGAGAAAGCGTAGTTAGAAACACAATAGCCTGTGTAAAGACTCAAGATACCTGAACAGAAGCCCTAGTCTTGTTTATCTTCATTCTTAGTGGCAAGCCTGCAGATGGGATTGAGTGCAGGGTTCCCATACATTCCTCACTCATGTCTGACTGCTAACTTGACAAAACCCTGGCACAAATGTGTCTGATGGAGGACGACAGGCAACATTTACTCCATCTTCTGTATCCTTTCTTCAATGAGGTAACACCAAAATGTACATTAATGAGCCAGAAATGTTCCCATTGGTTCAGCCCATTTTTTGCTTTAAGGGGTGAAGGGCAAAACCACATTTTGAATTATGAATTTAAATAAAGTGAATTCATGTCCAACATTGCATGGAGTCTGTATACACGTGAAAAATAAAATTGATCACTGGTAGAAGACACTGTGATGGAGCCCTTGTGAGACCTCCTGTGGAGCACAAGGCCTAACACTGCAGTAACTGTGCTATTTTTACCACAGCAGAGGTGTGGTGCCATGTAACATTACACCTCATGTTGTTCACGTTTGTTTACTCTCCATCAAAGGGGTGTACATATCAGACAGAAACCAGCCGGGCATAGCGGCACAGAGTACACCAGGTCTGTCTCCTTCTGTTTTGTCAGACAATGATTGTATTATATAACAAGAGATTAAATATGTCAACAAAAGATTTGATAAATGTAAGATGTTACTGTAACTCCCGATGCTTTAAAGCATTTCAGATGATTGTTTCATACTTAAATTTCAAAGCACTGAATGTGTAGGTAGGTAAAAGACTTTTTTTTTCTTTCCATTAGCTTTTAATATACAGAAGAAGGAAGTCTTTGATGGAATTTGAAGGCTCCTGTATTTTCACAGCGTAAGAATCCTATTACATTTTGATACTGCAATTTTGTAGGGCATGAGGACCACAAGAATTCTCTGCTTGACTACAGTAATGTATTTTGCCAGAAACCTCCAAAGAAAATTGTTAGTGTTTTCAATACATGTTGAAATCACACATTTGATTTTAAAATCCTTTACTACCCCAATGCTTCAGAAATCTCAGTTACGGAACTGTGGTGTACTTGGGTTAGGCACAACAACCCGTTTCTTCTGCACACTGTTTGTTTTGGAAACATCCTTCCACCAAAAAGAAAGTAACAACAGATCAGGTACGACTACATAACAGACCCACTGTCCATAAATTCCTTCCCCTTTCTCCTCCCCTCCCTGCCATAGTATGATCTTTTAGCAGGAAATTTTCACCTACTGATCAGAACACAGCTAAATTAATTTCCCATGGATAGGTACAATATTTATGTAAACATTGCATAAGGGAAGCTTCTTTCCTTACTTGAAGCTGCAGTTAATAAAGAGTAATATAGTAAATAGCAACAGTAAATAATAGTAAATATATAACAGTAACAGTAAATAACAGTTATATATATATAAGAGTAATAGTAAGTACTACTGTAACACATCTGCCCAGTCATAATCTGCTTTGAAGCATGTATCAAGCACTATGTATCAATCTACTGATGTATTTCTGGCTTTTGAATATTTCTTCTGTTCACTCTGCAGGGAAGTGAAGATTCCCATAAGAGCAGAAAGTAAGCACACTGGGAAAGAGCACATCAAAAGGACCAGTCTCTGATGAGTAAGTTGAAAGTTCGTGGTTTGGCTGTCGGTAGCCAGGTCTATTTTAATTTAGGAATAACAGGACTACTGCCCATCAGAAAAACAAACATGTCAGGCCACAATATTCCATGACATTAATTTCTTGCAAATAATGAAACTTGGTGTGTCTCAGCTCCTCAAGAATATCTGTTTAGGGCATCACTATTACACTTTGATTCTACTTACTATTCAGACTGCAAGAAAGATTAATCCAACTGGCAGAAACTCCATTTGGTCAGATTATCTGTGAACTACAGAGCCAGATCACTAGCTCTACATTCTTCAGCTATTACTAAAGGCTTCTCAAACTGACAGATGTGACTGATTCTATACATTGCTGTTACTACAGGTTAGCAAAGTTGACATTTTGAGGTTAAAATCAGAAGATGCAACTTTACTGATAGATAACATATCAAGCACCAATCAGAATCAAATCAAAAGGACATAGAATTAAAACATCTCAAACAACAAGATGATTTGATGCTGCTTGGACTGAGATGTTTTGTGTAGTACTGTGGGGGTGTTTCTCCATCAGTTCCTTACTGGACCGATATGCAATTTCACGTCACAGGTAATGTGCTTTGTTCAAGGAGTTATCTATTTTAAATTTTGACACTAAAGGCAATATTGAGTGTCCTTCAAGTTAGGCTTCTTAGGGGAAACAGCACACCAGTAAGCACATTAAGTTCATCAGGTGCACAGGGTACCTGTATTTCTGACAAACAAGACATGTAATTCTGTCTCAGTGAATGAGAATTTTGTATACTTAGGCACACATACAGAACATATAAGGACACATGGTCTGAACCAGAGTTATTCTTATAAAGGTGTGCCAAGGATATTAGGATATTAGCTCTAAGGAGCTTCTACTAATCTGGTGATTAAAAATGCATGCAACCATTAAAAGTCACTGAACATGGCATAACCTTGAATATATTTACCCTCACACTATGTTCAATTCCTTCCCTTTTACAAATGGAAAGTCTGCAGTGGAGATTTGGTTGTCAGTCTAGAAAGTATAATGTAAGCCATGCTACATACATTTTAGAGATTTAGGATATGCAGGAAACCTGAATCCATTTTACCACAGGCAAGCTAAAACACACAGGTTTTTGAAATCCGAATACCAGATGTATCCACACACATTTTTGTTGCATTTGAGCATTCAAAGGAAGTGATCCTTCCCCTCTACTCTGCATTGGTCAGGCCCCACCTGGAGTACTGTGTCCAGTTCTGGGCTCCCTGGGATAAAAAAGACAGCGACCTTCTGGAGAGAGTCCAGAGAAGGGCGACAAAGTTGATTAGGGGTCTGGAACACCTCCTGTATGAGGACAGGCTGAGTGAGCTGGGTCTGTTCAGCCTGGAGAAAAGAAGACTTAGGGGGGACCTAATTAGTGTTTATAAATATCTTAGACATGGGATGCAGGGGGAATTGGCCAGCCCCTTTTCAGTGGTCTGTGGGGACAGGACAAGGGGCAATGGCTGTAAGCTGGAGCACAGGAAGTTCTGCACCAACATGCAGAAGAACTTTTTCACAGTGAGGGTGACGGAGCAGTGGAATAGGCTGCCCAGGGAGGTGGTGGAGTCTCCTTCTCTGGAGAGATTCAAGTCTCGTCTGGACGCCTATCTATGTAATATGAGATAGGGAGCCTGCTTTGGCAGGGGGTTGGACCCGATGATCTCCTGAGGTCCCTTCCAACCCCTAAGATTCTGTGATTCTGTGATTATATACTTAACAGTGATGAAGGCTCTAACTACTGTACTAGGATTTTATTGAATTGTATCAAAAATAGTTTCATTTATTTACCTATTATTTTTCTTCATATGCACTTGAAAGAAGCACACGTGCATATATAAACTGGAGAAAGCCCTGAAAAGTAGCTAAGATAGCCAGGTAAAAGTTCAATGACATTTTTGTCCTTCCTTCTGTCAATTCCATCCTCTTGCCTGAAGTGAGCATCAGGTCAGAGACATTACAGATTTTGATTGATAAAGGAAGTTAAGCCCTACGGAAGAGCTATCTAAATTTCTCTTCAGTAGGATTTCTGCAGGCCACATCTCTAATAAGGGAAATGATTTCCTGGAGTGCATCACTGCTACAAGATTACAGACCTGTGAGTTGGGCAGCAAGGCAAGTCTACCCCAGGCAATGACGTTTGTCATTAGCTGCTGCAGGGGCTTGTAATACAGACACAAGTCATCAGACACTCAGCTGTACTTCATCTGTGAAAAAGACAAACAAAATCAGTAACACCAGGACATACTGTCTTAGCAAAATTATACTGCTAAATTGGGAATGACTGATTAGTCAGATCGTACTCTGCTTGGTGAGGCACGTTTTACAGGACTCCATAGAAAGCATTTATATAAGTCTCTTATAACAGCCCTTACTCTGAAACACAACAAGCTACAATTAAAAAAGAGTTTGCTCGCGTGTTCTTGGCACAGCAGCACCGCAACCCGTGCTTGCTGAAGACAGACTGCTAGTAACTTTTTTACATTAACTTCCATACATACCATCTGTCAAACACTCTCCAGAGATGTCTCATTTATTTCTAAAATTTCCAGCTATATCTGACTCATTAATTAAAATGAGGGATTAAAGAAAACCAATGAAGAAACATTTGCCTTTAATGCTGTCTGACTGGAAACCAACTGAAGAACTTCAACGTTTTAAAGTTTAATTGCATCTTCCCATATTAGGCTTCAGATAGAGTTTTAAAGCATAGCTATGAAAATACTCAAGAGCAAACGTTTTATTTATTTTATTACCTATGTAAAAAAAACCTTCCAAAATTTTTTCTTCAACTTTCAGCCCATAAAATTTGAAGAGAATTGCCATCCTCATGAGCTTTAACAAATTACCATCAGGAAAAATGTCAGGTGTCAATACAGACAACAATTCTGACACAGGGGAAATCCTCATATAATTGCATGTAAATGTTCAGATTTTCCCCAACACCATCAGTTTGAGAGTAGAGAAGGCAATTTAGAAAACTGTTAAAGACATGGTAGAAGGATGTAACTAATATGTCAAATGCATGAGCAGCATACTCAGAAGGTCAAACTTGAACATGCACAGGTATCAAATGCAAACTGTGAGTCTGGTTGTAGGGTTAGCTTAGACAAGGATGGTGAGCAAGGATGGATAACACAAGACAAACTGATATGGGCACTGCTTAATCTCTGATTGAAACAATGTAATAATGGGCAGACAGAATGTGAGTTGATATGGGGGACAGACATACAATTTAAGAAATCTTCCCCTTCAGCATCCAAAAATCTAGGAAGATATTGAACAGAAGATTCATAATCCCCTTCACAAAACAAACCATCCCTTGAAATAGAAGGTAAGGTCCCCAGTAACTTCTACGCCCTCAAATATCTGCACAGGAAGGAGGAGGGAGAGCAAGAGAAAAGGGAAAAAATTAAAATGGTGCGAGTAGCAAGGAAAGACAAGATATGCTCCTCAGACAGAGAACTGTGAAGAAGATGAAGCTTAGAAGAATATCACAGGCAGTGTTTTGGTCAGAAACAGCATGAAGCAAAGCATTAATGTGTAAGAAGTATGTAGAGGAAGTGTTTGGTACAATGACAGAAGAACAATAGTTTCCAAATGACTGCAGGAAAAATTATTTTAATTCTTTTTGTTTTAAGTTTAAAACCAGAAAAACTTGCACACTTTATATCTTGTTTCCAAGCATCAAAGAATGGTTTCCATATGTTGAAGTTAAACGTCATGCTGACTACAGATTTTACAAATGGACTACAAGTTTGAGCTGCTACCAGAGACATGCCACAAATTCTGCCAAGTTTAAACTGGCACGTCACTGCTGCCTTTACTGTGCTGCAGTCTGTTTTTCCACTTGCACTACTGACAATCTACGTTAAGGAGAACAAAACACAATGTCAACTTCTGAAATGACAGCCATGGCAGACATCCATCTCCCTAAGTCTCAATAAAAAGTGCAGAGTTTTTGAAGTTATATAAACAGATACAAAAGCAAAGAAAGCAAATTAAAATCTCAGGTTTGTTTCTGCAGATACACTGAAGCTGCTGAAAATGCATACCACCTCTTAGAAAAATCAAGACATCAGTGTCACACCACAACTCACCTGTAGAGCTATGGGAAGAATCCAGGGCAGGTATAACCACTGCTAAAAGACAATGCCCTCAAATGGGAGGCCCAAGTCCATCTATCAGCAGAAAGGCTGTGACATTAATAGCTACTGTATGACACTCATCAGTTCTCATAACAGTACATAACTCAAGTTCTCATAACAGTACAGACCCGTCAGACCAAGGTATCAGGCTATCTGCAAGGTATATTCATGTATTCTGAGGCAGCAAAACATTTAATCAATATTTTCCTCAAGACCTGTAAACCAACTTTATTCTGTGAGCATCCACGACCATTTTTTAATTATTTCCTGAATTTCTCTCTTATTTCTAACAGAGCATACTCCCCCTCCTCCTGCCCCACCTCCCCCCGTTAGGAGGCTGAAGGAATTAAAAAGATAAAGACAATTCAACCTTATTTCTAACCCATAAGATTTTGTGGACTCAATACATGTTTAGAAAATTTTTACAAGTCCTTCTACATGCTTCTGACAGATGGTTTCCAAAACACACTAACAGCTTAACCACATTGCAAAAGGAAGATACATCAACAGCTAGGTTAGCACCTGAAAATACCTGGTTACTCCTTACTGATGCTAACAAACAAGAGCCCCAGGTTGGGACACAGATAGTGAGCTGTATCACATTATTAAATTTTTGTTTGTTTGCCTGCAATTTCAGTGTTAATTTAAAAGACTGACTGATCTTACCAGAACAGATCAAAAGACAGAAAGTCATTATCTTATGGAAGAAGAGTACCTAATTCAAGATAATTGTACTGTAACAGCCCTTTGGCAGTTTTCATTCTCTGGGAAAATTGCCTTCCCTTCATGATATTGTAGAACCCCATCTGCTATTATTGCTCATTTGCATCTTAACTTTATGAGGAATGCCTTCCTAAAACCAGAGTTTTTCTTGTTACAGCAGGGATGGAAGGCCTTAATGTCATAAAGACATAAATTACACTAATGTCTCATTTATATAATCCACAGTAGATTCAGCATCAGAGTTGAGCAGCACTGCACATTACGACCATGGATGCAAAGATACAGGAAAGAGAGGAAGAGATCCTCAGGTACATTTTAATTGTGTGGTGCGACACTGAAGCAAGAGCACTATGGTTTACATTCGTGTACAATAATAACGAGACAATTAAGTAGCAATGAGCAAAGCCAGAGCAACTCCTATTGTGGTCTCCTGGACATACCTACAGACCCACCTTCCATCTGGATTGTAAACTATCACATATATAGGTACACAGAGAAGCACAAATTGCAAAGAGATAATGCAGCCCTGCAAGAGCCTAGCTGCATACCTCTTTTGTTATCCAGGCACTTCTTTATCACTGCCACATCTCTTCTTAGCTCTGACATCAGAAATCCTCCTATTCTACCACTGTGAAATCCGAAGACTTCTGCCTAGTCAGCCAAATTGGATGCAGAAGTGACTCTACTTAACTGAGATTCCAGATATTTGCTCCCTATTACCTCCTGAGCTCCACCTCATCCAGTTCTGCCTGAAGGCATTATGACTAGGCTGCTCTCCAAGCATCCTCGAGATGCTTCCTAAAGCAGGTCAGTTACCTTGTGGCAGGTACACTCATACTTTAAGGACAAATACTGCCACACATCTGCTAAATGGCACAAAGATGAAATCCAAATGACACATTCTGTAGTTCAATTAGTGCTACGTTTGCTATCAAGTATGTGCCTGTGTGCACTGTTTCATCCCTCTTGGTTTGATTTTTTGCCTAAAGGCAAATAATTTATAATTTTTTTCTCATAACTATTAGACAGTCATAGAATCATCATCAGGTAATAAGTTCTCATTACCAAAAGTTGGCCTTCACAAGGGGAGGAAAAAACCCTTACTGTAGATATTAATGACAAATTTTGCTTAAATTTATTCTTCTCTAATCCTTTTAAGTAGACCCTTGTTTAATTTGGGGAATGCCTCATCCCTGTAATTTCCCTCCCCCCCAATATAATGAGATGTTGATTCATTGTGTAATGAGAAAAGAGAAAATTTCCCAAAGAATATTATTTCAGTTTTCCCACAAGGAGAAGTTTTTGTTTTGGGGGCCTTGTTGTTATTAGTTTAAAAAAAAAAATGTACAGCCAAACACTACTCCCTAAAAATCACCTGAAAACAATCTCCTATGTATAACGATGGGCAAAAAAAACCCATCTACATAACTACTTTACTTACCAACCCAAATGACTACCTGGGAAAGAGAGAAGGGGGAGGAGGGGAAGACAAAGGCAAAAGACAGTTGGAATGATATTCTGCTGACTAGCCAGATTCACAGCTGATATTGACTTTATTATTCTGCTATGTTAAACAAGATGTAGCATGATAAACTGGTTTCCAAGAATTTTCTCTAACCACTACTTATTTTTTCCTGTGCTTATGAAAGGAAAAACCTCCTTTCTGTATTTAGTGGCTATTGGATATACTTAAGAAATAAAATTGTTCAGGACAGAGGGCTGACATTTTGAGGTCTGTTTCCAGATGAGTCATGATATGACCCCATCATATGATGCCAACAATGTAAATACTGCCCATCAGTTTCCTCTCTTGCTGGAAAATGATGACGCATGTCAGACTTTCCAAGTGAGAAGTTTTACAGTACTAGGACTGGACGCCTATGCTAGTGTGTATTTCCCATCTAACAATTTTGTTCTCCTGAAGTATTTTAATCTCATACTGTGTGTTCAGAAACACACAGAACACCCTGCTCTCTGCTGATTTGCATAGGTCCCTAAGTTGTCTCCGTCCAGACTTTTCAAGATTTGCTGCCATGCTTAAACAGCAGCAGCAGCTACCTGTATTTTTCTCTGCATGTAACACTAGTGTACAAAAAAGAAAAAAGAAAAAAGAGGATAATGTCATGCTTCCTTATCATTCATGTTTAACACAGGACTTGAATTCAGCTTGGCATCTTTATGATGCTTCTGAAGCAGGTTTTATACCCAGCTTTTATCAAATGATCTCATCTACTTGTAAATGCCTCTGTGAGTCACGTAGCTAGCTACAGATGTCGGTGAGTCCCACTCTCTGCAAAGTCACTTAGTGTGGGGTGTTAGACCAAGCACGTTTACCACACCAGCCCACAACCATAGAATGACACTCCCTGTAATGCATATAGTCTCTGTATTCCATAGGTGTTTCAGATGCAGTGTTGGATGTTTCATTGTACAGATATTTTTTGAGACTCTGCCCATGTGGTTTCCTCTTATGGCCAGCACTGCACCATTGTATTTGTTGCATATTCTGAGCAATATACATTTTAACTATAAACACATTCTAGGAAATTGCTACTGGCACACAAAGTTCCAAGTTATAGAAGTTTGGCATGCCTTCCTGCATCATGAGGTTGCATTAGGTATTACCCCTAATAAAAAAAAGCTCTAAAAAACTAAATCTTCTAACCTTTTTTCTTCTCTCTCACCTTTTTAAAATTGTTCTCCCAGGTCAGGGGTTATAATCTCTTTTGAAATTGCTACCAAGAACAATAGAATTTCTACAGAAACAGAAGTAGGAGAGTTGTTTCAAAAGTCTACATAACTGTGCAGATTCTAGTCTAGTAATAACTCTTTTCAAGGCAAAACAAATTCTCTTAGTAGTTAGTGCCACGAACAAGTGTTTTGTAACCTCTTCCAGGCATATGAACAACAAGGGGAGTGCATTTCTCTCTTTGCTAATTTAAATTCATCAGCTGTGTCTCAAAAATAATTTATTTATTTGCTGTTCGCAAAAATAATTTATGTGCAACTGTTTAACCCAGATTGACTACACTGCCAAGTAATCTGTCAATTGAGATGTCTAATTTACAGTCTCACAATAGATACTTTACTAAATTCTGCATTCATCTGTCACAGCTGTGTTCAATGATTTGACCCTGATTAAAATTCAGACAGTTCCTTTCTGTGGCAATTCTTTTTGATATCCCATTCATCTTTGCTATTTCAATAAAACTGGGAATGAAAGAGGAACATTCTAGCCTCTATTTACTGTATATATTGCCAATTGCCTGCAGACCCTTGCTGTAACAGTACAGCACAAAGGGTTGACTCTGTTAGATCTTCCCCTCACTCCTGAGACTTTCAGGACTGTGACAAAGAACTCAGCAATACCCCCCTCTTCCCCTTGCAAGACCACATGGAGTGTTACAGACAAAAGAAATCAAAAGCTTTAAAACCCCATCACATGGAAAGTAATGTTCTAACCATATTGTGAGCCCACAGTGAGGAATTGTGACCAATAATATAGTCTAGAACAATTAGAGAGTTGTTTCCAGAATGTGTGAAAACAATGATATTCCTACTGAATTACAGAGCTTATCGCAGTACCAGCAGGGAAGAAAATGGGAGTGTAAGAATGTACACTTATCATTTAAATAGACATTTTGTGCTGGCCTGTCACCTGGATGAGTTATCTTTTCTTTGTTTGCTTGGGTAAAAATGACCCTTCCAATTGCAACTGTGTAAGACATTACAGGAGGAGGAAGATTGAACCAATCTTCCCCCTCACAGGAGAGCTTATAGCGCATGTTAAATTGCTACAACGGCTTATTTCAGTGACCTGATTTTATTTGGGAGAAACGCAGAGAAAAGGAGGAAAGGCTTTGGCAATTGTCAGACTGCATATAAATCTGCTGGCTACAGCTGTGAACTGAAAGATAAAAAATGGTTTTGTTAATCAACAGTTGAGTATAGAAAAATAAATAAATAGAAAACTCTGAAGGAGAAAGCGAGAGCAACTGGAAATTGGTCTTGTGAGATGGTAGTAGACTGACTTCTGCTACCAAAGCTCAAACTCATCAGGCACATGTGATTCCTAACATAGCAAACAAACACAGCACGGGTCCTTCAGTAAAAAGAAAAGATAGCAAAGAACTTTTCTTGAAGTTTTATGTTGAGAAAACAAAAAAAGAAAACTTCATGCAAAAATGTGTATCTGATTAAAATTCCTCCACATCACACTATTAGTGTGCCTCCCATTTGCTGTCAGTATAGTGAACTGAAAGCATTACAAAAAGCAACAAAATGGTAAGCAAGCAAGAAGGTCACAGGCCAGAAGGCCTCGGGAATTTTTCACTTTCAACGGGATAAATTAAAGCCTTTCCATACTCTTAAGCAAAGGATATGACAGATCTCCTCATTCAGAACAGCTTCATTGTAATTTAACAAGGTTCTTGGTTGCTGCGTTTTACCATCCACAGCAGAAGCATTAGCGTAGCTCAACAAAGCTTCAAAAAAAATAGTCTATGAAGAAAACACATCACATGCTGATGTTTGGATGAAAAATCCAACTACTCTGAGACATCATATCATTTGAAGCTGTCATGCTGGCCAAGAGAGAAAAGGAGAACTGCTCAGTGTTGTGGTACAGCTGCTACCTCTAAGTAGTCTGGCAAAGATAAACACAGATGTAAGAGACTACAGGCCCGCCTGGCAGGAAGCTGGCTCTAGTACAAGGCTGGATATTACTGGCAGTACCTGCCCATAACCACCACACAAAGGCATGCTTTACTTACTATGCTAAGGCACCAGCCTGCTTGGCAGTGAAGAGAAGATAGGCACTACACCAAAGGTACACATTGGATCCAGTCACAAAAACAGTACTAAAATTACACGTACCCGATTCTCTTCAAATAACCTGAGTTTTGAGCTATCAGTGGTTCTTAAGGTTCTCCTCCCACCATCAGTGGTCTCTTAAGGTTCAGTCATCCTACCACCATCCATACATGACATGGAAGGGGAAGGTGGGGGAGCAGGGTTTGCCTCACGTTGATGAAAGAATACTGGGCTGGATAGGGAACACCACACTTGCTGTCTTCAGCTACCCCATAGAGACTACAGAAACAACTCTTTGGACACGCACCGCAGAAGGCTGAAAGGCAATAGACACAAACTGCAGACTTTTTGTTTTATCAATTTTTTAAAAAGGCAAGAAGACAGATGGGAAAAGCTAATAGACTTCTCCCCCCCCCATAAATCACAAATAAAATAGCAGTAACCATAGAAAGTACGAAACAGGAAAAAGGAACATCACTGTGACCACAATGCTAATAAAATTATAACTGCATAGTGCAACTATCATCATTCGTTGTATAATGCTTTTTTATTTGATAATTGAATTATTTTTTTGTTTTAGCATAGCATCAGTAACAGAAATATGATCAGCAAAGCCTCTGATGAACAGATCTGGTTTGTGTCCTTTGAACAAAAACAAAATATACTAATTTGAAAGACAAGAAACAGCCCTTCTCCCAGCCAATATTGAAAACAAAACTGGTTTACTTGACTACAATCTGTGAAAAATCAGTTATCTGTCTGACTAAAGATAGGTGCCTATCCTTTAAACTTGCTATCTGAAGGGTCCTTTTCTGGGATTCCCTCCTCCACCCTTGCACTTGCAGTATTTCAGTAGAAGGCAAGGGATTTCACTTACTTTTATTGATTTATCCATGCATTTACTACTGTTGGCTCCAGGCCATTTCGGACAACACATGGGACAATGACAAACTACAGTTTGATAATCCCCATCCAGCTCTTAATTGACATTTCCATCAATAGCCACCGTCAAGATGGTGAAAAAAACCCCCAAAACATATGAAATTACTTCCACCAAGACCATCAATTTCAGCAGGTGCTAGGATTAATTACAGACATTTGCCTTTAGCTACATAGATCTCAGGGGGGAAAAAAAACCAACGCAACACTTTCTAAAGCCTCTGCTGACAAGGAGAGCTGAGCACTAACTTGGGACTCCCAATCTATGCTAAACCAAAGCAAAAATCAATTACTAAGCCTACCTGCTGATCACATCCTTCCATGATGCCGAGAGAAGTGTAGGGCAGACTAACCACATTTACCTTCTCAAATTCACAAGCACAAAGTACCTTTCTGAGGAGCTACCCA
Organism: Zapornia atra; assembly: GCA_013400835.1. Classification (NCBI taxonomy): domain Eukaryota; kingdom Metazoa; phylum Chordata; class Aves; order Gruiformes; family Rallidae; genus Zapornia; species Zapornia atra. Next base: position 32,947 of record VZTU01019701.1, on the reverse strand, counting down.
TTTGGAGGATGTTCTTCCAAATCTTAGAATCCTGAGCAACCTGAGGAAGCCGCAACAATTACTCATAAATCCAGTCCTAATAACATAGGATTTGCGTGGCTGACACTATTTCTAAACATAAGGTAAGAACATAAAAAAATTACTGTGTATCAATTTGATACTACCTTTTCTAATTGTTTCAGAGTATCATTTATTCATAAGGTAATGCATAAGGTTACAGAAAACAATTTATTTCATGGAAAACCCCCCCTATGGAACTTTGGACCTATTCCATAGATCATCTATTCCACATATTTTTATGTATTTCATTTACTGACATGGGAAGCAGAAGAGTACCTATTCTTCATTTGCCATTCTTCCAGATTCTTGGCATCAATTAGACTGTTATAAACTAACTGTTGTTCAAAATACACTGGATGGCTATTCATTATTACAAATAATTTTAGTTAATTGCTATTAGTAACATGGTTGGCTGCTAAGATGCTCCAGAATTGCAGTTGTCAAAAAGTAAACATGTGAAACTTGTGAAAGGCCCCTTGCTTCCACCTGAGGCATTTCATTCAGATTTAGCAGGATTCAAGTCAGTGAGAGAACCGTTGCCCTGATCTTTGAGGTCTAGAGACCCCCTCTGGTCCCAGACAGGACTTTGGTTCATGTGTGGAACCCGTCCGCTCTCTCCTCCTCACATGGGTATTACAATGGTCTCCTTCAAATTACCAATTTTACAATACTAAGAATAACTGAATACAATATTCTTTACAAAGGCGAAGCACAATAAAACTGTTTTTTTAGAAATATTATTTAATCTTTCCAAAAGTATATCTACCTCTGTGTGCCCCAATACAAAACTCAAACTGTGTTCCATTCCCAATAATTCAACACATTGATGAGTGGCTTCAGGAAGCACAGAAATTCAGAATATTGAAGTCTGACGATAATATTTGATTGCAGTGTTGGTTGGCATCAAAAAGGGCACATAACGGGGTTTGATATGTTGCTGCTAATTCCTCACAATCTAGAGCAAGCACAATCAATAGCAGCAAGCCCTGCAGAGCAACCCTAGGGCAGTCAAATCTCCTATTGTAGCTAAAATGCTTGTAAGACTGCTTGCCTGGTCCAATTTTAATGCAGAAGTAGCAGTTAAAATGCTTAATGTACATCCATCAGTATCTTCAAAAAAAAAAGGCAGATTCCCTGTAATACTGTCTTTGTAGCTAAGTAAAGAAAACCCGAAACCAGGGACATGTTTGTTGCACTGTAAAGTGGCAATCTTCAAATTCAAGTCCACTCCAGAGAAGCTGCCAATTTTTTTTTACAAAATACAGCTCTTTTTTATACACCTTAACAGAAGATCAATGGTTTAATCAGTAAATAAATACCAATGTGCCATATAAGGCCTGAAACTGAGGAGACATGAAAGTTGTAGTAAAAATTCCTATAGTCCTGAAACAAGGGAATGGAAGTTTTTCTGTGAAACCTGAAGGCTTGAGAGTTGAGACAGTAAATCCTTGTGATGGGTTGAAAATGTGGCAGCTGTTAAAGGAGACTTTGAAAGTCACACAAAAATTACTTTTTGACATCTGAAGACTTCAGAAAGTGACTTACACAAAATGATCGTAAAATTCATCCACCTCTCAGGAAGCCAAGATAATTGCCTTTTACGTCAGGAACTCCACAAGGATGAATAAATTCACTCCTCCTCCCAGAGACTTGCTGGCAAACTTCAAATGTACACTGAATTTGCTGAGAGATGGTTTGGAAAGGATATGCAGAGACAGCCTTTGCCTCCATAGAGATGGTTTGTGAAAGCCAAGTATTTTTGTGCTTCCATGTATCCTGGTTTCAGCTGAGATAGAATTTACTTTCTTCCTAACAGCTGGTACAGTGCTCTGTTTTGTTGTGTAGTAACTGAAGACTACCAAAATGTATTCCAATTAACCTTTTCATCTATTTTTCTAGTAGAAAATCTGGAGAAAATAAGTGGCTCATTTTTTTGTGTTCTGAGTATAGAAAACCAGTGCCATTTGCATGGATGCACTTGAAGTACAGCAACACCATTTGCAGGGAGTCTACAATAGTGATAAACATGCCTTAAGAGCTATTAAAGTTGTATGAAAATGTTTTGCATCATATTTGGAGCTTTCAAAGTAGCTGTTGAGTAAAAGCCTGTAGCTCTTATATCTAAACTATTTTATTCAGATTCTTATTCAAGTATTGGTAGCCCAATGACTTTACTTCAATATCATCATGACAGGTAATTGTAGAAATTATGTAAAACTTTTTAATTAGAAGATATAGCCTCAAAATTCTTCTTTTTGTTACACAGTAACACTTCAATTTTTAAAAATATTGTTTTATAATTCTATTGAGTTATAGCCTCTTTAAAAGAAAATTGCCTTTTGATCAAATAACTGAAACTATTTCAGTAACAAAGTTTTCTTTCAACTTTTATATTCTCTTTGATTGCACAGAAAGAGCAGTAGCAATAGCTCATGTTGTACACAGCTAGCATATGGCACACATACATACTTTTAAAGCAGAAAATCCTTTCTTCTGTCCTAAGATTTGTCATGTTTTTTTTTTAAAATGCATTATAGATCACTAAGCTCTACAAACCATATGTGTCAATGCAAATGTGCAGTACAGTCAACTGCCAAATCATCTACCAGCTGTTCCTTGAAGTAAAATGGGTTCATGTGAATCTAGCAGATACAACTTACTCATGAGAAGGGTAGTCATCATTCACTGGGAACTTATTTTTATTTTCAGATGAAAGACAATACAATGTGTCTCTTAAAAATTAGTATTTCTCAGTAAGACACAATTCCTTTCTGAATTGTTCTCAGCGTGTGTCAGAGACATGGCTAGTGATGACAGTGCAAACAAAAACCTGATCACTGTAACAGATTAAGCACATACAGATGGGACATCAAATAAAAAATAAGGATTTGGACCTACAGCATTGGACTTTGTCTTCCTTCTTGAAAAAGCACTTAGGTTGTAGTCATACAGCTTCCAGTTAACTCCTGTCTACCTATAGGTCGATTTTCAGGCTAGAACAGAGAAACCTATAGAAGAAATTTCCAGACTCAGAGACATGCAGAAGAGTGAAGGAGGAATTCCTGTCAAATGCAAGCATACAATCTAAATTCAGAACAATTCTCCTCATTTAGGTTGTGGCACATGCATTCATCCAATGCTTCTTTTTAATCCCCGTATTTTTTCAAGTCATAGCCAAGAAAAAAGTCTCTGCTTTAAGACAGGGAATTGTAAGAGGATAAGGAATGATGATTCCCCATTTCTGGAGTTAACCTTTTAGGCTTCCTTTAATAAGCCTCTGTAAAGAGCAGACTTACTCAGCAATAATGAGATGGCATTTAATATGACAAATTCAGGACAAAGAATTCGGTATTACCTTTCAAAATTTCCCAGTTTTTCTGTAGGTTAGCCTACTGCACCTTGCAGAACTCCAAGTTGTTTTTCCATTACAGCCAAACAAAAGATAAAAAGATTAATTCCTCATTTCATATTCATATGCAAGCATATGGATTAGAAAGGAGATGACATCAGCATTATGGCACTAGCCAATTTAAATGTAGTACAATTCATCGGAGTCAAGGTAGAAAAGAAATCCTGATTTCCTAGAGCTACGGCTTCTTTTTCAGTAAAATAATAATCATGATAATAAAGCAATTCTTACTATGAAGAAAGAGTAGAACCTGAAAAGTGTAGTGCTCACGTGGGCAAGTTATACAGACTTTCATTAATCAAGGATTTTTTCTTCCAATCTATTAATCTGTGTAATAAGCTTTTTGTACATTACTTCAGGACTTACTTTCAAGAAATAAAACAAACCAAAAAGTTTATTGCCTGTAAGAGACACATAATTCAGCATCAAAGGAGTGAGAAGACATTTAAAGCAAACCCCTTTTCCCTTTCATTTAATTGCTTAGGGTAAGACGCTGATATTTCACCTCCTTGATAATGGATATGAATTTCCTAACATAAAGCCAGCTATACTATAAACAACAAATCCAAACCTTTTAACAGCTCTGTTAAAAAAAGATAGCAAGCAGCCAAGAAGTCAACTGTAACACTGCACTGACAGAACAACAATTAGAAGAAAGCAGAATTTCTGTAAAGACCCTGAGATTATTATTAATTTCTGACTTTGTTCCAGGACTTGAATTCAGATCAGTTAACTTCAACTGATTACTGAAGAACAGAACAAGTTACAGTAGACAACTAAAATGATAAAAGGGTAAACGAAAATGAAATTCACACCAGAAAGGATGTTAAAAAAAAGAATAAATGGTGGAAAGAAGTAGGTTGCTCTAGTCTAAAAGTACCCCACATAAATAAACCTAACTGATAACCAGCCCTTGCACCTTCCCACCAAATTCCATCAAGGACTGCACTAAACAACAAAAAACAAGCTCTGTGGATGTTTGCAGTCACAGAAACGCTACTTTGTCAGAACCTTGCAGGGCCAAAGAAAGGTTCTTCCTGTAATACATCCTTAGTTCCCTGGGTTCTTTGTCTCTATCAGCCTTAAAGGTATTTAAGTTGCCCATCCTTCCTATTCTACAATGTTTCCAGTGATTTTATCCAGAGACAGTGGGATCAATACAAACAGGTTCAAAGAGCCTGTTTAGGCTAATTCTACATCACAGCCACCCTTTGTCTGATGTGGGCTGGTTTACACTTCACAGCTCTCTTGGTTTACTTTCCAGCTCTCCTTCCTTTAGCCATATTAAAAGCACTACCTCTGGCTGTCCTCTAATTTCCAGCACCCAAAAACCAAAGGGTTTATTCCCAAAGCATCATTGTTAATCAGATATACCCCACTCATACAAGCCTAATTTGACCTAATTAATAAGCTAATAAATTACCATTGCTCAGTCTTTGCCTTCCGCACTTCCCCAGTGAGAATGTATCACTGTCACAACCTGCCTTTCCGTGGGGGTTCAGTGATATAAATCTCAAAGACAGTGACTACCCACTGCTACAAAAAATGTCCATTAGGCACGAGTCTGACTCATGTTCCAAATCCTGTTGGTGAACAGAGCAATCTTGCTTTGCATTACTAACTGCAATGGCTGGCAGGCAAATGACAGTGGGGAAATACTCTAAAAGGTGAGCATCCTTACTGAGAGGTTTAAAAAAGCGCAGTGATTTTTACATCATAATCAGTGGTGTTAAAATTCTTTTCTGGATAAAAACCCCCACATTCATCAGAATGTGAACTGGGTTTAAAAATATCAGATATGAGAGGAACCATTCCATTACAATGTTACTTAAATGCTTAAGACCTGCACAATATCTCTAAGAACAAAGAAAGGAAC
>VZTU01019701.1:0-27564 GCA_013400835.1 Zapornia atra | reverse complement strand
GTTGGACAAAAAAAAGCTGCTTTCATCTTGTGAATAATCTGTAGGGGAAAGCTGCACCTAATTAAACTTCAAAACTGAAACACAAAAATTCTTATTTTTAAATAGGAAATAAATTTTAAAACAGTCTGAGGAATAAACCAACACACACATGGAATTTTTGGCTGCATTTCTTATTTACTCATAATTCTTGCCTGACACTTACTAACTTTATCAGTTACTTTTAAACAAAAATATAGAGGCAATTCATGGAGTAATTTTTAGAGGAGAACATCTCTGGTACCTGCCACTATTTTGTGCTCCTTCTATTAAACAGGTGGAAGTCAGGTGAAGAATCACATTGTCATCTTCAACAGCCATTTCTGATGCACAGCTCTCCATCATACCAGGAAGCTCAGCTCAGCAACATATTCTAGTTTCCACCAGAATTTCAGTCAGAAAAATGCATTTATCCTTCAAGTTCTGATTACAGCTTTTCACTGAAACAGTTGAGCAGGACCACTGCTTAAAGTAGTTGGTAACCTTTCTCACTGAAATGAGACAGAAAGATAAGCCATCTCAATACAAACACCTTCCAGATATTACCTTGGCCCAGAACCAAGGCACTCTGGAATGTAATTTCTAGAGAGCACAGAAACCTGAGCAAAGAAAGCGAGTCACAGCAAATAAAACAAGATCCTGGTTCCCTACCAGAAACATCAAGAAACAACTTGCTTCTTGTAACAATACTTGCAAATACCTTCTGACAAGCAATTTTTAAAAGATAGAAACGTCACCTCAACATGTAATTCACTCTGATAAAGCCCAGATCTTAAAGCAGGCACAAACTCATTGAGTTTGGTGGCTAAGTAGTAGTTTTGTATACCAGACTCCAGCAGGCTCCAGCTTCTCACTTACTCCTAATGAAAAATAGGAGTCAAGAGACCTCTTGGCTTTCAAACTTCTCTCCCTTGCATTTATTCTGCTATCTGTGTGCTAAAGCAAGGTAAACACCCTATTAAATACTTCTCTTCAAAGGATAAGTAATCCATAACAGGGGCTCTCTGTAGCCTTAGGACCCTATAAGGTCTTGTCTCAAATTATAAGTCACACTTGAAACAGGAAGAGTTGTAGATGACATGAAAGATTGTTCAGCCCTTCCTTCTTGTGTCAGAGGCGGTCCTGACACACCATTTGCTTTTGCTATTTATGCACTACTTGCACAAACCATGGAGGAATAAATGAGATTATACCATTTGTTGATTCTGTTGACTCATCCAGAATGGGAAAGTTATTACATTAATTTGGATTTACATCAACTAATACCAGTTTACCCGAGCCCACTTGCATCAGTATACCAAATGATAATGACTGGTTTTAAGCAATCAGGCACACAAGCACACTCTATTTCAGGTTTAATTGTATAATACTGAAACTAATGGCAGTAGTATGTCTAAACTCACTCTTGTTGCAGGTTTGATTACATTTTGGTGAAAGGCAGAGCTACCTGGCATTCACAATGGCAAATCATTACCAGCAACATCCTCCTCTGTCACAACATATTTCTCCTTATTTGCCCCCAGACTCCCACTATCATAACGAACAGGAAAACATAATTGCCCTCAGAATTTCATTCACAAACAAGAACAATCGTTTTCTCAGCAACAGCTCTGTTAGCTATACTGGGGCAAACAGGACAAAGCAGCAGTGGTTAAGCGTCAGTTTTTAAACCTTCAAACAAAACCAACAACAAACCTGGAAGTGTATTTTAGATAGTTGCTTTAAAACATGAAATCTCTAGATCTAAGGAAACAGTACAAATCTAAGAGTTTATGTTCATGTACACACAGGCACACATACACAAAACCCCACCCAGGTAAATTAACAGATATCCCTGGACAGACATCCTGCTGGAAGCGCCTTTGAGGCGAACAGCTTCTTTATTGATCAGAGCTTCTGGCATAAATTGACATACAGCCAAAAGGCCCAAGCCTTTGGCTGAAGTGGAGTCTGTGCAAGTAGATACTTAATATGCATTTCATGGGTTTACTGACCCTTCTGGACTGGGTGATTTTAAAACTATTTTTCACCCTTTTTGCATATTCGGCTTCATTTCTGGAGAAGTGGGAAATAATGATCCTCTTAAAATAAGGAAATAGTTTATAGTACTGTGTTCATCAGTCAGATAATTCCACTGAGCACGCAGCTGTGAGGTTCCATAATGACCACTTCTCAACACTTGTAGTTCTGCTTGATCAGTCCACTGTAAGACTTTTTTTTTTCTTTCAGATGTTCTAAAAACTCCTAAAGCAAACCACATTGCTCCCTTCTCATGCACTATCAAAAGTAATTATCGTTTCCAGGCCAAATTATGACCTCAGTAACACTTCAGCAGCCCATGATCCATGACAAACTTGCACTGGTGTAACAGAGCAGGAATCTCTACACTATCTCACTGGTAAATCCACAGGGAGACACATGCATTTCACTCATGCTCAGCTGTACTGGTTCTCCAGTATTTGAGCAAAAAGAATATGAAAACATATTAGGGGAAAAAAAAATTGACAGTGCCCAAGGCATAGCCATTGCACCCTCAACATGACAAAAAGGGTCATGGAGGGGTTACGCACAGCTGGCCGCGGAGGGAAGAGCTGGACACAAAAGAGTCAGTGAGAGACAGTCCAGGGTAGGGGCAGCATGGCAAAGGCTCACAACATGAAAATAGTTGAAGTCAGAGGAGCAGACAGTATCGCCCCCTCTTGTTCCAGTCCTCCCTCCAGACACAGCTGCTGCCACTGCAACTTCAGCTTGGACTCAGATTTCACGATGGCTCCTTGCACGGTGTTCATTCACACCTTTGCATGCATAAGGAGCTATTAATAGTTGCTGTTGCTTGTGATGGGTCTATGTTTAGATTTCCAAATATTCCCCCGATGACTGGGTAGTGTACATTAATAGGATTCTAAACCAGCTTTACAAAGCTGATGACATTCAACAATTATCATACTTGGAATCTGGTGACGTTGAGGTTGGGAGTTAGAGGGCCACATGGAATGGTTACTTTAATTTAAATGCTGCTTATCCCATTTATTCTTAATTATCTTTTATTTACACACAATTAAGCACACAGCATCTATGTTTGGAAACTAGATTTTATTTATAATAAAAAATTCTGTATGTGTTTGAAACTGGGGCTGATTAAGATGCAACTGCTGAAGCCAACTTATTGATCCCAGCATTACATATAAAGGTATTTAATTGGGTTTTGTTCTTTTCGGTTTTGTTTGTTTGGTCTTTTTACAGATGCTGTTCAATCTGCTCAACTGCTTAGCAATATTAAATGGAAGCAATTGACTTGGGTGGAAAAAAATCATTTACAAAGGTCCCAAGAGAGACATTGAGGGTTTCTACATGTTGAAAAATTCCAACTTCAAAAATGACTGAAAATAGCTCAGAGATATTACTTTAGTTATATCTAGTCACAATGTCTCTCTGATTCTGTCAACACACTCTTATTGGTATAGTGTTTTACTTTTGCTTATTCAAGTAACAGAAAATGAAATGCAGAACTACTGCATCAGAAATGTATTATTACAGGAAACATGCTCAGAGCACTGTTTGGGAAAAAGAATTTGATCATAATTATTCCCATAGAATTGATGTGAAATAAGCAGAAAGTACATTAACTAGTAAAACATCAATTCCCATGAAGGAAATGCAATGTTTAATCAAATTCCAGACTTTAATAAGAATGTAAAGCTTATGGCTTGATTTCACTACTTTCCTTGGCTTAAGGTGATGTTGCAATGTTCATGAATTCCTAAATTAAAGTGATAGCATTCCTTTTCCAAAAATCAGTTTGTTAATTAAAAATCAACTTTATCTGTATTCTAAATAAATGCAAAAAAATACAAAATCTTTAGTGATTCATCCAAGGTACAACAAAGGTGCAAAGCCACCATGCTGTGTATACACAGGTGTAGCTGACAGATCCTTATAGCCTTCTTTCTTGGTAAGGCACAAATTGCACGCTTACGAGATCTAAAACACTCATAAATGTACAGGTCACCCCTTCCATAGTGTTAAAAGGATCTCATGATCAGTGATGTTGCATTTTCTGTGCTTAATTCTGCTATCATTTCAATCAATACAGCTTACACTAACCTCATTGTGTGTCTCATGCATCACCTCAGCAAAGAAAATTTGATCAGGAAAATGCTTTCCCAGCAAATTAGGATCTGAGTAATAGCACCATCTAGGGGCATCAGTTTCTGAAGTGACATTTAACCAATTATTTGTGTAGAACTATTTTGAAGAACATTATCTTCATTATATTATCATGAAACAGTCTCAGAGCAACTTTGATCTCTTTCTCATAGCTTGCCTTACTATCCTGTTCAGAGTGCTGAAGGGCTGGTGGTTTAAGTTCTCACTTCTCTGGCACAGTATAAACCCCATAAGATCAACAAATCAAACTGTCAGAACTTAGAACCACAACTGAGTGATCATATTGATACTTCACACCTGTTACTGCAGTATAAAAAACTTAGCACAATCATGTAAAAGTTACTTATTTCTGAAATTCAAAGAGGGCAATAAAGAGTACTATATATTATGCTTGAGAGTTTTCTAGTGAAATTACTGTACCTCCACTTACAACACCACAGTGTTTGATAGCAAAGGCACTGTTTCAATGCAGAGAAATAATTTAATCTGTTTCTTAAAATTTTCAAGCTTAGAAATATCAGGCAACGTATACACCCACAAGAAGCAGCAAGTCAGACAACTTGCAAAGAGCAGTAAAAAAGAGGGTGAAGAACAGGACAATGAAACCTCACTTCTTCCCATGGAATGACAAGGCATTTAGAAAAAAAAAAAAGCTTTGGAAAAGAAATCCTTGGGAGTTATCACCTATAGTGAATTTCCCCATGGGTCTCTTAAATCTGATGCACATGAAATCCAAGTGAGGGCTGCCACTGAAAAAGGTCTTGTGTTTAATTTTAAGCTAATGAGCTCCTGTTGACCGCACGAGCCTTCTTCCCGAAGTCAAGAAGGAATCCGCAAGACAGGTAGTGCCAAGAGCCCCCTTTGGCCACAGCGTGCACAGAGCTCAGGCCAACCAGCAAACTGCACTTAACGCATTACGGTGACAGGTTTAAAAACCTGCCTGTTTATCAGCATGGTGAGAAGGTAGGAAGCATCAAAGAGAACAGTTTGGTTAGGTTAGTTTATCCCTAACCTTACAAGTTTAAAAACAGATGGATACTGTAAATATATACGATATATATTTAATATAAACAAACTTCCTATATAGAAGTGATATTTACTAGACATTTACTGATGACCATTATGACAGTGTTATATTAAAGACACATTTCCATACAGAAACTGTATGTAGAACTACTCTGCACAGGGGGAAATCCATGCATGCAAATCTGCAATTTCTAATAGCACATGTGATAACGCAGCTATATTCTCACATATCAGCACTAGCCAAATAATCTGTTAACCTTGAGATCAATTATGAAAATCTGTTCAAACACCTGTACTCAACAAAAATAAACAGATTCAGTAATAATGCACAAAAATACATATTATATATCTCTCCAGGGGCAACAGAAATCACAACCACCTAACTTGACCTGTTAACATCATATACTGCTCTCACCATAATAATGTGCATGTGCATGAATACTCTGCCCTGTTACTCTTTTNAAGCAATTGGAAAACCTCATTAGGAATGTAAAGACTGAGTCACTCAAGGGAGTGCTCTAGCATACTTTGCCTGAGATCACAGGACTGAACGGGATGATACTGCCATGTATCTAAAAGTAATACTAATCCAAGTCAGATTTTTGGTTGCTCAAAACTCTGCTAGAATTCTCTTTGAGGCTCTTCTAAGAAACACACATTTTTTGCATTACATGCATGTACATGACTACCACCATCATCGCACAGAGTGAAGATTTATTCATGTAAAAGGCAGCAGCTATTTTATTCTTTGCATTTTATAAAACTGCAGTACTAGTCACGTAAAATGCAGCAGCTAAGCTCTTTTATAATAAAAAAAAATATATTTCCTATATAATAATTCCCTCCACTGAGAAATTCTTCCATTTTCATATTTCAAAACTCAGGAAGCAGCCTACAACAAATTTCTGTAGCAATCCAAATTTAGCTATGTTAATTAGTATCATCTTTCTGAATATGATTGTATCATCTTTCAGCTCTCCATGATTGTATGCCTTCAGCAATTTATTTTTGCATTGCAGGTTCTATCTGCAACAATGATGCAAAAACTCTTAACAGACCTATAGTAACCTCTATTACAAAGAAAATGAGCCATTAATCTGCACTGCTATTATTAATCAACATGCATATAACCAGTAAATTCATAGACGGAGGCTTAGTGGATGGAGGACACTTAGATCCTCAATTCTCCAGTTACTGTGTCTTCCACACCATGCTGAAGGAGTTCCACTCTGTCTCTGCCCCAAGTGGAACTGGTACCTTTTCCTGCAGCTCCACAGAAGGAAGATCAGTGAGTTTATAATGTAGCCCACCACATTCATACATAGGATCAAGTCACCCTTGTTCTAAACTGCAAGCAGTTGGGCTTCTGAAAGCAAGTTGGCTGATCCCTGACTAGAGGCTGCAGAAAAGACCAACCCAAAGTCAACCTTCATAAAAACAGTAACCAATATAATTTTTGAACAAGGGTTCAGAAAGCTGAAGCTCAGGCCAAAGTTTTGAAGGGTCCTTTTGCAGTAAGTCTGACAAGATAAGACTCAGTATATACACATAAGACTAAAGTCCCTTGCAAGTTTGTTTTGTTCCAAAAAGAGAGCAACATCTTAACTGTTGTAGGACTTGCTACAAAAATCCAAAATACCAGCAATGCTAAGCTTCTGCAAGTACACACAGAAATCTGTTACCTTTTGAAATACCAGACGAAAACTGTGCAACTTTGGAAAAGTAAAGTGTACCAGCAACAAGAAAACGCTGTGTGGTACTATCATCACAAGTCAAGGAGTCCCCATACTACAGGTTGTGACTCTAAGTCTAACAGGCTGTTAGACTTAGTCTCCATGAGCAGGAAATATGAATAGGTAAGATTGCTCCTAGCTATAGATACATTAAGTATTTGCTAAGGGAGGAAACCCATTATTACGATAGCAGCTAGTCATAGCTGTAATAATTTTTAGAAAATTACTAACAGCTGTTTGTAATTTCAAAATAAAGAAAATGCCCAGCTCATTTATGTTTTTAGTGAATGGGACAACTATTTTATTCCTAGGGATTTTTCTTGCTTTTAACATCTCCTGCAGACCTCATCAATTACACACATTCCTTGTACCTACTCTGACCGTTTGGAAACCAAACAATTTCCCATGTAACTCAAACTTACATATATCTTTCAGAGCACAATGTAAACCTTCTCTTTCCATTGCCCACATCTAAGGAAGTTATTACACACACACTCACCCCCATTATCTCCATCATCTCCTACTCTCTACAGTGAAATAAGCAAGCATTAATGGCTCTCAGTTTCTTTAGACATAACAAACATGGATCTATATCCTATGGCAGTTACCATACATTTAATAATTTCATATACATTAGATAGATAACTAAACACATACCAACACAAATGGAAAAAGAGAGGAACCATCTGTACTTGTACGATATAAACTTAATTCTATACCACTGAAGATCTCCTATATCTGAAGTGACAGCAGTGTACAGGTAAAATTTGTATTTGATGATAAATTTAATTTCTTCTTTTTTACAACATAATCTTGTCTAGCTTTGGTCAATCCATGGTACAGCCTCTCAATCTCCCCTTTTGTTATTAATGATTTTCAAAAACTTCCCAACTTCACCTCTGCCAAAAGTATCCTGTAATATACTGAAATAGCATGAGACAAGCTGTTAAATAAGCATATGTAGCTAACAAACCTGACATCTCAAGAAAACATTCCTATGATACCAAAACATCAGCTACTGTATTTTGCTATGAATATCTCATACCTTCAGCACTAATAGCAGTTAGCTGAACAGCCCTGAAAACAATAAAATTTTCTGAAGACAACACTGTAAATACTCTTAGGTTTTCAGAATATTAATATATTGTTTTATTGAAAAAGCACTACAGTTTCATATTAAAACTTTATTTGTGATTTCAGTCACTAAAATCTAGTTTAATGGTAACATTCTGCACTATCAAGATACTGGCATCTTAATTAAAAAAAACCCCTCAGACCTACTAAGGCTTATATAAAAATTAACCATGACAGTTTGTGTGAAATGTCACACAGAGGAAGGCAAGGTGTCACTTATTGCAACAATAAACAAGATTTCATTGAGCATTCACCACTAGAATTACATCATCTCTGATTTATGGCCAAAAAAGTATTCCAGGGAAGAGAACACCATGGTGTCTCAGTTGGCCTATTACTGAGCACTGCTGTAGCTTATTGCACAGGTTTCCAGCACAAAGTTGGCTTTTTGAGAATGGCAACAGCTAGGCAGTAGAACACCTATTTCGCAATCCTGTAATGTTGGGAGAGCAACTTGACATGTGGTACACTCCTTTCACTAGAAGAAGAAATTGACTTGATTCATATAAAGCCCATGTAACTGGAATCCAGACAGACAAATTGGAAAGGCATTACAAAAAATAGAGCCATTTATGTAATTGCAAAGAGCAAGGAAAACGAATACTTCCATATTGTGACAAAGACTCCTGATGCCCAAAACAGAGCAGATGGCACTTTACTTTGCAAGGTCTCAGCCAACACATCTGCCACAGTAAACTGCAAAACCCCCTTAATTTAGCAGCCAAGAGATAGAGGTCTGAATCACTCCTCCTGGGACTTCAATCTAAAGCTCCAGAAACACTTTATATTTCAAATTTGATGTTCAGACCTCAAAGGCATCAGTTCTTTACTGTTGCTGTCCTTGAAATACATAATTTTGTAAGTGACACAACATTTTTATGGTAGCAAAATAATTCTATCTGATGAAAGCACCTCTGCAATAACAAGCTTACTCAGCATTTATGTTAGTTCATAATACTTGAAAAATACCTGAAATGAGCTCTGCTTCTAAAAAAGAAATAAGAAATCAATCCCCATAAAATAACGTGCAAATTTATATGAGAAATGAACTTCCTTCTCCAGTGTTACTGTATAATAAATGCCAATCAACTTTTTGTCTGAAACATTAAAATCTCCTGTTGGTGACTACTAAGAGAGATGATAACCAGAAAATGATGGATTGAAGACATATAATCACTGTCGTGTCACTATACTTTCTCTAAATGGTAAAAGCACTATAAGTTCTAGTGCACTCATTTACAGAAGTACAGTCCTCTTTTGATAAACTGAATAAATATTGCTAACGCACCGTGTTCCTTATTAAACTATCAGGAGTTTATTGACTGAAGCATATAACTACAAGCTGGTCTTCTTCCAGAACAGAGCAGACATTCAAACACAAGATAGGTAAACAAAATATTGCCATATTCACTTCTGATGTAACTCAATCTCACTTTGCTAGAAGAGAAAAAGAATATGCTTTTATTAAAAAAAAAAAAGGAAAAAAAAGGAGTTAAGTGATGTAATCAGAATTAACTGTAACAGGAGGTAGTGCAGGAAAATTAATGGGAAAACCCACAGGGTAACAAGCTCAGTTAAATAACTGTAACTAAACAGACAGTATTCCAAGACATGTAGTATGATTCATCAGTGCGTAACAAGGTAACTATGCAGCTTCATTATAATTTTAAACCAGGAAGACTGCAAGAAGGAAGTTCCCTGAAGAGTATTTGCAAGGTATCACCAGAGACCCGACCCAGAATTGCTTACTCAGACCAAACTTGTCTACCAGTGCACATTTTGGATTCTTTATCCCCTCCCACCTCAGTATTTTTGCCAAGTGTATCTTAATAATATACGTGCGTGCGTGTACATGCTCACACATACAAATTCAACTATATGCAGCAGCTGAGAGTGGCACAAGGCAGCCCCTGAGCCCCTTACACAGATCTTACCCCCACAGTGCCTCCTGCTACCAAGCTCTTGCCGTTTATGCTTAACACAACAGCTTTGATGTCCAGCACATCACAGCTTTCCTTGGACTGTACCTGACTATTTACTCCTTGCATTTTTGTCTGTCATATTGCCAAGTAAAGACATTTCTGAGTGAGTGCCCCTCCCAGTGACTCTCTAGGCTGCAGCTTACCAAGTGCCAGCACACAGAGCACCTGTCAAAGCAATGCAAGCCCTTGCAATGAATCTGTTGTAGAAATATGGACAATAACAAAACAATCTTAGAAGCATTTCACCTTTCTAGAGACAAGCAGATAAATTCACTGTAACTCAGACCTGCAATCCAAACTTACATCTTTTTGCTGGGATTAATGTAAAGACCAACAAGTGTTTAAAGACTGCCTAAGCAACACTTTCCAAGCGTAACAATACCATAAATCACTCCTGCCCTTTCTCCCACCCTCAGGGGTCACCCAGAACACCCCACAAATGCCCCATGAAGAGAAAAACTGCTAAAACCAAATAGCAAATATATATATATCAGTGCTTATTGAAGAACTGTAAAACCATGCCCTCAACTTTTTATATTACTTCATTAAACCACTCTGTGAAACTAATTAATTACAGAATACTTTAAGCAGGGAAAGGGAACAGCATATGCTTATTAATGTCATAATCATTCTTTACTGAGAAAGAAAAGCATACTCTGCTAAGCTCACCTGTATTGACAGACCAGTCAAATATCACTGAAAAGGGTTAAGAAAAAGGGCTGGATTTGCCATTGGAAAATATGCAGTTTGCAACAGAAATTCAGTTTGCATGGACTAGGCTTTTTGTGTATTTTCATCACCTTTTTCCACTGGAAAAGGAAGTAAAATTAATCAGTCTCTAAAATACTAATAATTTATCCTTAAATGAATACTCTTAATGTTTCACAAGAAAATGTGCCTGTCTTGTGTCTGCATATGGTCTGGACCTCACACTGACAAAGGCTGTGCCTGGGCAGCTTTCAGTCAGAAGAAACAGAATGCCTAACATCCTGTTCCCTATTCTGTTATCTCAGCATCAAAACCTTCAGAAAGACCTCTATGCTTTACATTAGTGCCAGTCAAAATACGGGGTGTTTGTAGCAAAGAGTATCAATCATAATTAGGAAAGGAAAAAAAATAAGAAAAACATCCTAATAATAGTTCTACAACTAAAATGAGAGAAACATAGTATTTGAGCTCTTTAAAAGTGATGTTTCCTCTATTCTGCCAAAATCAGAAAAATGTAGAAGTGAATTGAGCACAAATGGTTTGCTGCAGCATTATCATTACCACAGTGAGGGAATGGGAGCCTGGGCTAAACAACCCTCCCCTAAAGGTTTAATGTCTGGTCTTGCTCAGAATTCTCAGAGAGTTCAGGAACTTGGCCATCAGGCTGTTGCCCCAGTCCTGGGGAGTCTGTAGCTGCATGACTGCTCGTGTTAATGTTCCAACGAATAACTTGCCATTTTCTGACGTTGTGTACTGCCTATGTAGTCAGCTGCTTGTGAGCCACTGATTCCTTTCCTTTGAAGGACACTTTCTCTGACATCCTTTACAAGGACCACTTCAAAGACACAACTCTGCAGCAGGACTTTATTGCCTTCTCCAACGTGAGGGCCAAGATAACCGGCACCAGAACACCGAGGGTTGATTTGTACGCAAGTCCTTTCCTTCAGCAGCTATCACAAATGCCCCTGTTCTCCTTCCACGACATGTAGAACTCCCAATTACCTGTGAAAATAGCTTTTACTGTAGTCACCACAATCCCAAACGTCTGTCCAGAGCACACAGTAGTAATTGTGTCCTTCTCCCATTTTAGGAATGAACTCACAAGGCCTCAGTAGCTGTCTGTCACATGGAATCCTATTCACACTAATATTGAACACATTTACTGAGTATGCTTGGAGTTTTCCCTTACTGTCAAGAGCAGAAAAGGTCTATTGGAAAAGCAAGCAGCCCCTGCAGCTAGAATCTTTTTTCCACTTCATGACGAAACAGAGACTTAGATTTTTACACTGATCATACTTACGGCCCACAGTCAGAGGAAAAGAAAAATCCTTCTCCGATAGAGTCTGCATCTACTGAGGCTCTCCACTCTTGTTTTGGGAACCTTGCAGTCACCACTGACACAGTAACTGGCTGCTGCCATCTAGTGCATTCCATTCTGGCAGCTGCTGCCTGCACTGCAGAACTCCTTTGCTACAATGGCATTTTCAGTTACTGTCTTGAAAAATTAAAGGTCTCTTAAGATTGCCAATAGTTCTCTGCTCCTCAGGATATTCATTCCCATTTTGGTTTTGGAAAAGCATCTTTTGTTTGAAACTATGCATGGATATGAAGAATGGCTGTCAGAACTTTGAGTGCACATCCTCAGCTCCATACCCCTTGCAGATGGGCCCCGTTTGTGTGTGGGCCACTAGTCCCTGCCTGAGCTCTCATGGTTATGCCTGTCTCCATCTCTGTGACTACCATGTCTGTACAAGTTCCACTGATCTGACGATTTTGTAGCTGGACAGTGACTCGGCCTCATCACCGTGGAACTGTCCTGTGAGCACTGGGCTGTCTCCTGGCCTGATCGTGGCATGTCAACCAACTTTCTAACTTAACCTTGGACCTGCTTCATCCCCACAAACTTCCCTGGTGATCTGGACTTTTGGTTGAACATGGCCACTATCCCCAGTCCTATCCCACCGGTCTTGGCTGGTAAAGCCCCCACGTCTCCCATCCCTTATGGACCAAGCCTGACAATGACAAATCCATAATTCATTTCTGTTTTTTCCCTTTCAAACACGACTGCAAATGCTACTGAAGTGGCTTTCACAAACTCTTCTGTTTTACATTATAAAGGAAATAAAGAAAAGCCAGGTTAAGATATTTCTCCAAGGCTGTATATTGCCTGCCACCACCAAAGCTGACTTGTAGCACCACACTCCTCCTGAATCCCAGGGCTATTATAACAGAGTGCAAGAAGCAGCTAAAGCAAAAATACAGGCTTTGGTACAACCAAGAAAATCCAAACCCCTACAGCACTGTGTAAAATTAGGAAAGACATAGATAAAATACTTCCAACGCCTAGACATGAAAAATGAGAACCACATACTTGCTAACATTTATAAATGCTTTGATGAAAGTCAAAATTATCTAATTAATCACTGTTCTAAAGAACTGTGCAGTGCAGCTTGACTTCATAATAACATGAAGTCATTATTGTATCATTTCATTGATCATCTGATTTTCTGTGTCATTGGATCATGTTCCCAAAGTATTTGTAATAATGGTAAGAATTAATAATTGCCTTCAACAGAAACTAATTAATTTCAATTTCAAGCCATATCACTGCTACTCAGGTTCGTAATGAGAAAATAACCCTACATTGCAGCCAATATGAAGGCTTTTTTTTTTTTTATATTTATGGCTGATTCAACATGGGCAAAAGATGTTTATGCTGAAGCTAATTTTTTTTGTTAAGTTTCCAATATACCTAGATAAATACTGAAAAAGAAAACAGACAGCCAAAGGAGAGTTGATGATTCACTCTGACACCGAGTATCTGCCTTCAGAACAAAAAAGACTTCTTCCCTACATGGCACCGAAGGCACTGAAAAAGGTGCAAACCAGTTTGAAAAGATGCATCACAGACAGAACAATATTCACTGAAGGCAGCTCACGCTAAAAACAAGACAGGCATATTTTTCACTGCAATTTATATTCGCTAGCAAGAAGGACATACATTATTTCTGAAACACATGAAATAGCCATCTACTGTAATTTCTACTTCCTGAACGTGAGAGATCTTTCTATTTTAGTCACATTCTGCAGAGCCATTAAGTGGCATCCATCATTACTTGCTCACTGAGGCATTATACACAGGAGAGAGGAACATTTAAAACGATTTAAACCAAGCTTAGAAAGACCCTTGATGGCTTGAGTCTTTTAACTTCCAGTAGACCTTCCACCTGCATAAATAAATAAATAACAAAAGCTAGAGCAATCCTGCACATTGATTCAGAAAACTGGCTTCAAGACTGCAATTTCTAAGTCACACTGGAAAGCTGAAATATGGCAAAATCTCCCCTTAATTTCTGCACATATTTTCACCATAATTGTACCATTTATCTTGCTGCTTGAGAACAAACTGCACAATTCAAAATCATGTCATAACTATAAGAGAACTTAGCAATCACTTGCCTTTACAATTTTCACTAAAACAAAAAAAAATCTTTAGGGCTGACCTTTTACCATTCACCTGGATAGAAGAGCTGTTCAAAATTCAAGTACTTTTTTGTCCTGAGACATGAACATGTGCTGTACATAATCTTGCACACAGTTTTCATGTTAACATACAGCTACGAATGATAATTTAAGATGGAAATATGGAGATATCAGAAGCCTGGCAAGTGATTTTAAAATGTTTTAGCACTTGATAAATTATTTCAGTCTGCATTTACTGTTAGCATAATGTGTCTTGCAAGGAACTTCAGCCATAAATCAGGATCCCGATGTGCTAGGAATCAGAAAAAACAGAGTAGAAAACATCTCTGTACAACTGATTCTATGAACTTCAAGAAAACCATACAGCAAAAGAGATGGAAGGCAAGCCAGAAAAAACAAGGGCTTTGCACTAGTTTGCACAAAGCATAGCAACCTTGCCTGTTGATGACAGTAAACCTCAAAATTCAAAAGAACAAAGAAACCTGAGCCTCAACGAATAAAAGGATGCTTTTACACACAGTATAAATGCAGTGGTCCAGATGAGAGAGACTTTAATAAAATTTTTTCAAAACCCTGGGAAGTAATACAATATAGTAACTACTACCAGACAACATCCTTCGTTTCTTGAAATTTAGGCTCCAGGGAATATTTTTCATGGAACACAGCAACCCACATACACTAAAGCAAGACTGCAGCTTTTGAAGCTTTTGAGATGCATGAGTTTTTCCTCCCTGTATTTTCCATTTTTTGTACACCCCATGAAGGTGTTTGAATGCTCCAAATGAAGCAAGCTTCAGTATAGTTATGTGCTACAGAAACCAGTGATCTGTTGGTTTGTAGTTCCTTTCACAGTGTTTAAAAAAAAAAGAATCAATTACAACATTAATGATTAGCATACAGAGGTCTAGAGTGGGGAAAACAAAAAAGTAAGCCACTGAAATGGAATTTTGCTGTCTGATGGTCACAAATTCCACATGGAAGGAACCAATTTTCTTTGTATTTCTCAAGTTCTGTAAGTACAATCAAGTAGCATGGATGTAACAGATGCATAATAGTACAAATACAACCTATAATAGCAGAAAATACCTACAGAACCATTAATGATATCAAGGTTTATTTAATAAGGAGGATGTTACCACAATTTAGAAGCAGGCATCTTGGAACAAGAAATCTAACTTCACATCAAGCTGCTTCAAAACTTACCAGTCTATCATTAGTTTAATTTAAATGGTTTGCAAACAAATTGGAAATCCAAATGAAGGCTGCAAAGACAAAGATTAATCCCCATCTTCCTCCTGAAAATAGAATACTGCAATGTTAGGTCTGTGAGAGGGGGAAACACAGCTCTAGTATTCACATTACACTGAGGATACCTAATTAGTTATTTAGAAGGAGGGGTTTTTTTGTTTGTTTTTTAATGGTTTTCTTTCTCCTACTGGAAATCACAGAATCACAGAATTATCAAGGTTGGAAAAGACCTAAAAGATCATCCAGTCCAACCATTCACCTATTACTACTAGCTCCCACTAAGCCATGTCCCTCAATACAACATCTAGTCTTTCCTTGAACACCCCCAGGGTCGGTGACTCCACCACCTCCCTGGGCAGTGCATTCCAGTGCCTGACTACCCTTTCCGAGAAGTAGTGCTTCCTAATGTCCAGCCTGAATCTCCCCTGGCGCAGCTTGACACCATTCCCTCTAGTTCTGTCACTGTCTACACGGGAGAAGAGGCCGGCCCCCAGTTCACTACAACCTCCCTTCAGGAAGTTATAGAGAGCTATAAGGTCTCCCCTGAGCCTCCTCTTCTCCAGGCTGAACAATCCCAGCTCCCTCAGCCGCTCCTCGTAAGGCCTGTGTTCCAGACCCCTCACCTTTACTCAAATCTTCCCCCATCCCATTTAGTTCACTGATACATTCTGCAGTGGGTTCACTTATGACTGTTTCATCAACTGTAAACAATCACAGATTTCAAAGCATCTTCACAAAACTGCCTTTTATCATACAGTCAGAGCTCCACTGTGTCTTAGATGAAAATCCCAAATAAAGCTTTTTATTGGTATGAATTCAACGTTTTCTGTCTTAAAAAAAAAAAAAAAAGCTCCCACAGTTATCTCCTATATATGCATCTTTCTTCACCTTAAAATCCGAAGAACTTGAAGCCATTCCTACTTGCCTTTCAACAAAATCCCTCAATGGGTAAGCAGAAAGGTTCAGTGCTTACTATATAATAACAACTCAAGCCAATAAAAATCTCTTCAGCAGGTCAGGCACTACATGGTATAAGAGAGCAGTGTTCCATTATTACATTCCCCCATGCTATCCTGCTCTTAAATAACACTGCATCATTTTAAAGGGTAACAAAACTTGCTTGATTTTCAATTCTGAAAGCATCCTTTTAAATTGAAGGCCTAGAAGGTCTTTGAAAACAGAATCATGGCTCACCCACTGTTTAGGGTTAGGTTTGTGTCATTTCTTGCTAGAGCCTGTTTCTTTTCAGAACATTTCTATCACCGTTACAGACTCCACCTATTTTTAAGTAAGGCAGTCTAAAAGTAGCAAGTCAGACTCTGCTGTTTGACATAGGCCTGCTTACAAATCTGGGCAGAATTTTTAAAAAGTATGTTTTTCTTTTGGACTAATATAAAGCACTTACCTCAATTTGCACCATTAATCTCTACAAAAGAGAAGATGGGATTTTCCAGCCATTGGGGTAGACTCCTGTCAAAGGAAATCACCTACACCACCTCCAGAAATCCTCTCCTTGGGAGCTTCGAGAACCTTTCTGCGCTATCTGCACAAGCATGGCTTAAAGGCCACAAGTGATCTAAATTCTATGTAAATGTTCATTTAATTTTGGAGAGAATATTCAATGTAATGTTTCCCCAATCACCACCTACTTCAGAACATGCTACAGAGTCACCGAATTTACTCTTTCATCCCTGAAGACTCTGTGCTTAGTATTCTAGTCTTACACTTCCCAAATGCAAGACTGCTACTCACTTCGGTATGCAAATCTTAGGAGTCAGGAGGCAAAAACATCCAAGTTAACAAAAATGAGGTGGCTAATTATGTTTCTTATTTACACACATCAGACCAAAGAAGGTTTTTTTCAACTGTGTGTTTCTGAAATTGCTGAAGCAAGAAAGATTATTTCATAGGTAAAATCCTGTTTATTCCAACTTCAGTTTGCTTCCTAAGCCGACCACTGTGTCCACATACACCTTCAGAGGTGCCACCTCAAAATCTGAGCTCTGCTCACATTTTATCATTAACATGTCATGTTAAGCGTTCTCTCATCAATTCCCTTCAGGAAGTTAAGCCCCTGTAGTATGTATATTAACACATCATTGTTCTTTGAACACTTATTCATATTGACGTGACCGAAAAATAGGTCACCCGTTCACACTCAAACTCTTCACTCTTAGATCTCAATCTTCATTGTTTATTCATCTGAATCAACACATGTGAGCTAGTAGGGATTCCTTCAATAGACTTCTTGTCAATAAGAAGAAAGCAAGCCACTAAATTTGCCAAAAAAGATTAATTTAAAATAGACATGAAGCAACATGCTCAGATTCAGCCAAACTATGTGTTAGGCAGTCTGCAGAGATGTGGCACATAAAGGCCATGCTGCACCCCTTGTCTGCAGCAAAGAATGCTTGTAAATCACATTAAAGACACACCCCACCTTGGTCTGCTCTGTCCTCCTGGCAAGACTCCTGCTGGCCTTGCCTTATCACTAAGGCATACACAGAGTACCCACCCACACTCCACAGAAAATATATGAAAGTCTGGGCCAGGATTTTTGAAAGATCAAAATTCTAAGTAATATAGAAGTACAGAAACGTGAATGACTAATTGCATACAGATTAAATATGTAAATAAAAGCTTATGTGGCTTTTAGCATTTAGATTACTTTCCCCCCGCCTTCAGGATAGCCATTCTTGGAAATTTTACTTTCCTGTAGGACATTTGCCCGTTTCCTCTAATTTCTGATGAAGAAACATTTATTTTGATACCATTTGTTTTGCATGTCACAGGAACTTTTAGATAAATGAGTTTGTCACTATAAATATGTTTCCCAACCTCTCAAGCTTTTATTTTCTTAAATCAAAACACATTTTCTTCAAACAGGATTTGACGGCAAAAAATGAAGAAATCAAGTACAGCAGATAAGCCAGAACTGTAGAGACACGATTCCTGTCATCTATCATGCATTAAAAATACAACCACATAGCAAGAAAAATGTATCTAACCTTCACACGTTGCAGACAACCTGACTGAACAGAAAAAAGGGAAAATTATCCATGGGAACATACCAAATCCCAGCTTCTTTAGATCCTGGAAATGCAGTCTAACATATTCCCTAAGAGATAGTATTTTACTCACAGAAATTCAGATCATTATATGAACACACATCATCCTCCAGAGAAATGAAACCTAACTGAAATGCATGGCAGGCCTACGTGTCATGTGCTATCATTAGCACATTATAGTCTTCTTCGTATCTTAGAAATTTTAAATTATCAGCAGCACACCTTCTTTTCTGAATCCCTGCCTCTCCTCTCCCCTACCGCAGAGCTCACAGCCACGAGGCAGTTGCAAACACTGCGTTGAAAACGTAAACACAGAAACGTGTTCTGCATCTCAGACTACATTAAGTGCCTGAATATGAGTACAGAAGCTGTATCAACTGTTGATGGCTTCCTCAGGCATTTAAGTTAAAATGTTTTCAAACTGTGATATTTCCCTAGCCGTGTTTGCAATTTACAAATCCCATGTAAAATTCCTTGGGTCAGGCCATGCAGTGCACAGAAGCAAGCAGCTCATGTGGCCTGTTCTCCAAGACCCTCTCAACCAAAGTTGAGTGTGTGTGCACTGCTGCAATCTGCTGCCAAACCGGACTGTATCAAACCTAAATGTCTTGTTGTGTTTCTAGCACAGCTGTCATCTAACCCAATTACAATAAAAGCAGTCTCTTTCAACCCAGAGTATTTTTCAGCCACAGAAGGAAAACCTTTCTACTGTATGCACAGCCAGCTGTGCAAATACTGGGGACAGCACAAGCATCTTGGATAATCACACCTGCACGCTTCATGGAGAAGCACACTGTAACCGTAAAATCACAGAGGAGCCCACAGCTTCCATGTGTGCTTCTGCTTAGCATCAGCAGAACTCACACAGAATGGAAACCATTGCCCCAGGCTGCAGTAACACTTTAGCCCTCAAGTTACTAAGAGGAGACACGCACAAAGACTGCAAATATCAATAACTTTATTAGGATGTATATCTGGTACACAGACAGGTAGTTGTACCAAATAGTTGCATCAACCAGAATAGTTTGGTATAACTATTCAATTCAGCATCATTGCCCTTAAATGCTAATTGAGTTATTTCAATTAAAGATGGGAACACAAACAGTTACTACAGTATCCTATGAGGGGAAACCAGTTAAATTCCCCAGTCCCTGAAGATGGACACCATTCAATTCAAATTGCACTAAAACATAATAATCAGTTGAGAGAGATTGTGGAATCTTCTATGTATACTAAAGGATCTACCAAATGTTCAGTACTTTCAAAGCTACTGTAACAGAAAATAAAACTAACTTGTGTACACACATAAGTAACTCTCAAATTGCTATTAGTAGGAAGCCTCAAAATGATTTGAATTATTTTTATGATTCTGCTCAAGGCATTCTGAAGAAGGTGTTTTAGCTTCTACATTTAAAACCAGTTACAAATAACACACAAGGTCCAAAAGCACATTAATTGCAACTCCAGATCTGGAAAAAAAAGACTGCCCTCTGGGCAGAGCCCTGCCAAAAAGCTTTCCAAGATGATCTCTGAAGACCTCTTGCTATAGTTCCCATGCTAAAACACCTTCAGCAATGAATGCTAGCCTTACCATACCTTGTTGGCCAATAGCAGAATTAAGGATATGCCTCTCCTATTGAAATCTTCTTTATAAGTGAAAAAAAAAAAATCGGTGTCTTCCAGTGGTCTATGTGTGGAGACAGCTGCATAAGCTGATTTCATACAAGCAGAGACAAATCAAAACATACTGCTAATACAATCTGAGGCACATTATTACATGACCTAGCAGATATCCCATCCCACATGTGCTGGGGTGAAAGATCAAAAGATCATCTGGGCCTCTCTTTGCTGCTTATCAGATCATAATTCAAACACCACCACCACCCACCCTCCCCATTATCTAACAACTGGACCTGAGGAGGGGAACAAAACTTTCTGGTATTTTAAGACACCTGCACGAGTCTCAGGATGCAGTTAGCAGGGGAAGGGGAGGAGAGCACAAAGCAACAGTTCAGTCTCTCTTACACAGTCAAGCACATCAATTGCACTTTGCACCCTGCAAGAACAGCAAGTAAACTGTTAAGTCTAAGTACTTATGAAGTCTCTGCATGTGAAAAATGTATAGCTCTGCTCTTTTTCCCTTCTGTATAAGCAAAGAAGGTACTAATATTAATTGGTGCAGTCATGGTATTTTCAGAATGCTTCCCTGACTCCTTTGTTTAGGGATACTTCAGCAGTAAAGAGTCATCACAGTTGCAGGAAAGACCAGAAATGTTCACAGCAAAGGATTCAGCCACTAACAAGAATCACCAAACACCTATAACTTGATATATATTAATTAGGTACCGCATTACGAGTAGTCTTTCAATAATTATTTTCTAAACAAAGTACTCAACATTCTTGCAAGCCTTTCTGCTGCAACCAGTTCTTCTAATTTCTGACCCATAAAAGATAAAACTGAAGTTAAAGCATACACATATGGAAAAAAGTTTTATCAAGAAAAAGGTATGTACTGCTAATACTTATAATCATCCCAAGATGAGTAAAAGTTTATCCTCACTAGGCACTCCACTGGTAATATTTCGTTATAACACTGCAAAATTTACTTTGAAGTCTGCAGCACTATATACAAGCTAAAAATGAAGCACTTTGCTGTGCAGAGAGCTGTGCCTTTCCCCTCCCTCCCCCAATACAAATCCTCAGTACAACTGAACTAGGACCACAATTACCTCCTCTTTGAGAAAAATTTGTCTGCTTCATGTTAATAGAGAACAGGAACATAACCTAGGTTTGTTTTCCTGCAAGAACTGAGAACAGATGGGTTCTAATACGTAGAAGGAATAAAGCTGAACAAGTATTGAGACATGTTATCATTCCATATCCAGACTTGGACCATGGCAGTTAAAGAAAAGGAATAGAGGGCTGCCCTCTCTCAAGACAATAACTAATTTCATATCTGCCAAAATCAACTGATGCTACACCAGTACAGGAGACAAAAGATCAGGACTTTGTTAAAACTACCTGCCTTCCACTGCTGGGAACTAGACACCCCGGTACTTTCAGTCCAGATAATCAGTTCCAGGGGATCAGGCCTCAGGTTCATAAATTACTTATATAGGCATTGTCGTGCCACTTAAAATAATGACATTCTATTTCTCCCTGCAAATTTGCCAGAGGCAAAGATGTGAGCCAATCTTCATCTCAAGCGCTCATCTGCATTAGCTGCCTTTTGCTATGATTTCATTCTTCCTTCAGTTTTAATTTCTGTAACAGACATTTGAAAGAGATTTCCGTTATCTAGTCACACATCCAATCCTCTGAAAAGGGCATCCTGACATCTTGGCTTTGAAGTCTTTTTGTAATGGAGGGCTCATTTTGTATTTTATTTAAATTGATTACAGATTATTTCACTATATATTGACATAACCTCAGATTTAAGGAATGCAATAATTTTAAATACATAATATCCTGAACAGTTACAAGCTACCCCCAACAAAAGGAAGAGATTAATTTTACAAGGCTGTTTAGCCAGCTGCAAGCCGAGGCTGCTGTTCAGTGCATCTTCTATCACCTGTTCCAAATTCCGGAGGAAGTCCAGGGCATCAAAACTTAAGAATACAGAAGTCTGTCCTCATGATTACTGCTGTTTGGACACTTGCAACTAAGAGCCCTAAGAAAGCTAATTAGAACTTCTACTTGAAAGCAATATGCTTATTAGCATAAATGAGGAAGTCAGTCATTAGAAAACAGGAGATACACCCGGCTGTGTTCCATTATTCATATTACAATCTTGAGGTCTTTGGTGTTGTTTCTTTAAAAGAAATCAATTACTTCTAAAAACAACATACAAACATGTGGTGGCTTGGCCCCAGCTAGCAGCCAAGCACCCACACAACATCTCATTCACACTTCTGCTAACAGGACAGGGAAGAACAGAAGGGTCAAAATAATGATGGATAACAATCACTAATTACTGTTGCTAACAAAAGGGACTTAATTTGGAGAATTTTAAGTTAAAGTCAGTTATTTTAAATAAACACACAGAGAAAACCCTTTTCTCCTCCTTTTCCAGGCTCAACTTCACTCTAGACACATCTTCATCCCCTCACTCCACTCCAGTCTTCACTCCCTTGTCAACCCTGCAGGTTGCACTTGGTCCCTCAGGGGCAGCACCTGCCCTGGGTGTGGGTTATTCATGTGCCACAGTCCTTCTGAAGATGGTACCAGCTCCACCATGGAGCACCTCCTGCTACTCTGCCCTTATTGTTCCTCTATCTGGGAACTTTCTGCCCTTTAATTATGTTCTCACAGAGGCTTGACATGTCCTACAGTCCTCGACATGATCCTACAGATCATGGATGTCCTGCAGAGGATAGCCCCTGGCCTCTTCTCATAGAAGCCACCTCTGCAGATCCCTCCACTCACCACCACCAAAACCTTGCCATTTATGCCAAATAAAAAATAAATTACTGAGATAAAGTTTCCTGACCTTTTCCTTCCTGCCTTTGCAACAGTTAATCCATGATTATTGGTTGGAATCTTGGAAGAAGAACTTGCATCTAGAGCCAGCCTCATTTATTCTCTTGGCTCTTCCTGCCTACATCCAGGCATCCTTCACGGATATAAACCATGTTCTCTGACTTGATTCCAGCAGAATTGCCCTGCCAAGGACAGCAATGTCTAATATCCTACTGAGAAGAGAATGAAACCCCCATTCCTTAACTTCAAATTCTAATTTCTAATAGCTCTTCATCATGTACCAGGTTTCTGTCAAACGTATGTACTACATCAACACTCGCAAAGTCTTCCTTTTCTAGTAAATTCCCAGATCGACTGATCGGTTACTGCACACATTTTATACTGATTCATTCTTCCCCACCATCTTATACTGATTCATTCTTCCCCACCATCTTCTGGGCCACATCAGCAGCAGCCTATAAGGGAAAAACACTTTTCAATAGCTATGTAAAAAAAGTAAAACCAGATTCTTGTGGCAGTTAGTGCTTCTGAGTGCCAGGGAAAAACACTACAAGGAGCAGCTCTTCCCCAGCATCTGTACTCTGCCAGCCTCTATACCCAGGAAATGCCCTATAAACCCTCCTAAACGGAAGCTCATTTCCTGACCCACTCATACTTTGCAAATCACCTCTGATCACCTCACACACAGCGATGTAAATGGTAAAACTGTGTCACTCCTAATAAGTTTCCCATGGATATAAGAGAGGCATTTCCTTTCTGCAGCAGTTTGGATGATGTTATATACTCGCTGCACCAGTGCTTCTGCCTAGCTGACCACAGAAGGCATTCCTATCTACATGTGAAATTCATTAGTTTCATACTAATCCACAATTCCACACTGGAAGAAAAGCAAGCAGAAGAAAAAGATGGTACACACGGACAGCACTCAGCTCAAATGTAACACTTTTTCCCCAGAAAGGAAAGGAAAGGTAGGGTGAACTGCTACAGTCAAAGCTTACTAATCACATAAGCATTCTGACTTGTTGCCCTGGTACAGCAATAATCAGATAATTAGATTTCCAAGCACATGCATTACAAAGTTGATTGAAGCGTTTCCCTTACTCCTCTCATCAGTTCCCCCTGTATTGCTGGCCAGCCTGAGCAGAATCTGTATCTCATGTCCTCTCAAGGAAAAAGAGAGAGCTGTTAAAGATACTCTTTTTAAAATTTCGCTCTTACGAGAAAAACAATTTGAAAACTAAGTAAGGGAAACATTTGTTTCCCAAGGACATATAAGACCTTTAAATATATCTTTTTTTATATACCTTTTGATTAAGCACAGTAGTAAAGCAGTTTTCTGGACTCACTTGACAAGTAAACTAGACATATTGTTCCTTTCAGACTTCATCTCACCCTCTTCCAATGGGAACACACTGAGCCACACCAAAAGGTACCCACAGCATTTTTACAAACTCTGCCTCACTCCTGTTCCCTGCCCAAATTCCCTCTGCCCCTCAGAAAAGAACACACCCAAAACAGAAAGAGAAGCCACGGGAAGGAAATAAGCATAAAAAGACAAGGGCAGATACCAAGTCTTTCTGAGCCAGGACCCACTTCAACTGTTCAGAAGTCAGGGACTTTATCAATCAGTTGCTGTACTTAAAATCAATATATTTTTCATTCATTTACTTAGCCTGAAGTAGATTTTTAGCATTCGTGAGTGCTTTGGGGAAAGAGTTTCATAGCTTACACATAACTGAAACAGTACCTTCTGTTTGAGTTTACCACCATCACTGTACATTCTGTTATAACAAAGTACCAAGCATACCCTCTTGCCACTATTTTACAGATCTTTATCAAAATCTTAGGCATCTGTTCTCCAGCCATTCTAGTCTAGAACAAGAAACATACTGTTCTCTCTCCCTTTCCCCACAATTCCAGACACTCACATTGCTTTTTACCAGTCCAAGTTTCGTCCATGGAGCTAATGTTACTCCTGAGGAGTTAGTGGTCAGCTCGTGGTTCATCGCTTCACACACAACATTAGGATTTCCTCATCCATGTAGATCACTTAAAATTCAACACAGCTCAACATAATCTCCTCTCCCTATTTGATTCATTTGACATGGCCCTTCCCTCCTTTAGACATTTGAAATAAAATAATTATTTCCAACTGTTAGATAATGTGTAAGCACTGACTTAGAGAAACATGTTATTTGTGCACAATTTTTGTTCTTACTCTTCACTACCTCACAAAAGTTAACACGGAGAAGAATGCAAGTTCTATTAACTGATATAGCTACATATGTGCATAACAAGGCTTGCTGTCAAATAAATTTTAAGCAACAGATGCTAACGTTACCCTGTGCATTAAAAATCTCATTCCAAGCATCCACCACTGTTTCTGCACCTTAGAAGTCCAGATTTGCTTATCTACTATCCACTCCAATTTTCCCAGTTGGGAGACTCAGGAACCTGCACTTTAAGCGGAAGTTCTAGGGTAGTGACATGCCTCTGGGGCCTAGGTCTCCAAAGCAAGTATCCAGAGAATTGTGCATCCAAGCAGCAGTAACATTTGTGCTGAGAGGTACTAGAAAACCACAAAACTCCATTGGTAACACCAGCCTGGATTTAATTCTCAAAGCAGCTACCAGGTTTTGACTTTCTTGAACAGCTGAGCCTCAAATGAACACTTCTGCCTGACCAGCTACTTGATATTTATGGCACATCAAGGGGACCAGGGGGTACCCACTTAATACAATACACCTGAAACAAAACCCCATTATTTACAATATGAAAAAAATCAGATTAGTAAGTTTCCTTATTTAAAAGAAATATGAATGTATAAATATAACCTCCATTTTTATTTTAGAAATTAAAACAACCATTCAAACATCAATACAGTTTTTCAGTCTTGACAAATCCTCAAAGTATTTCTAGCAAACAGAATTGAGCACTGAATTGTATTATAAACTGATTTTTATTACTTACTGTTTCTATTAAGGTAGTTTCTGTTTGGTACTCCAAATTCTACCCTGACAAGGCGATGCTTTTAGACCATTCTACACAGTCTGGGCAGGCAAAGGTTAGGCCACACAGAAAACAACACTGCCTCTATATAAACAGTAGGCAATCACATTGCAGTTTGTGATATTTCATGTTGGGTTTTTATACCTTTTTGCCAGATAAGCATAAATTTCCAAAGAGTTCATTTCAGTTAATTCAAGACTCAACATTCTAATAATCTTCTAGCATCATACACTGTACTGGGATCAAAGCCAAGCCTTTTATGAAATTACCAAACACTAGAAAGGCATTTTGCAATCCTGATCTCCAACCAATATATTCGCAAAGCTTCTAGAGCAGAATCAAGGCTGAAGTAGGTTTTGGGATAAAAATGCCACTTTGAAGGATTTCTCATTTTTTTCAAATGTTCTCCTTGTTCTCTTGCAGCAAGAGGCTCAAATACAAACTTTTGGCTGTAACTTTCTGCCCAAATTCTATTCAGTTCAACTCCAGTGAATGTTTATGCCTAAATGGCTGCAGACAGACGCAAGAAAAATCTCGTTGAAGTAATTTGCAGTTAACCCTTCAGAAGAAATAAAGGCTACTGATTCCAGCTGGGTTCAACTGGGTTAGGCTGCAACAGAACCAAACACTTAATCCTAATCTAGCAGCTGGCATTAAATGCTTAGTTAATCAAATTTAATTGCAACCATCAATCTATCAGTTGCTTAACTGCAACTATCATTGCTTTCTGTTTTTCATGGCACACAAGGGATTAGACTTCATTATGAATGATTTACTGATGCTAACCCCCTTGCATAAAAAAATGTAAGCCTACAATGGCAAGGTATACTATGGAAAACACATAATTTAATAGTGTAAAACTCTAAAGGTATTATTACTTCATCTTTCCTTTTGTCTAAAAGAAGATAACAATGTTTAGGTTTGTTGCCATTAATGTTCTTCATTTCAACAATTCACTTTTAACTCAGCAGAAAGTAACACAGCTGCAACTCACACCAGTTTGAAAATGTAGGCATTGTGTTTGGCAGTAAACTCATCACCAGTAGGTAGCATGTTGGAACGAATATACAATTATTTTGAGATAGTACTTTAGGAATATAATAGTGAGCTCTTTTGGATACTTGCCATCAAAATAAAAATATAATGGAAAAAAAAAATCTCATTGAAAAGAATTAAGTCTCTTGAATAGGAATTCTCCAGAACAACCTAGAGGAAGAAACCATCTGAAGTCCTCAAAATGCTGGCATGCATCCACCTGCTGTGTTTTACTGCACCTGACACCTGCTATGAATTACATTACCAAACTGTGGTATTTGTCTCAAAGAGCGTCAGAATATGTATTTAAACAAAAAAGCAGAAATAATCACTGTCTTGCTGGACAACTTCCAGGGCTCAATACTTTCTCTTACTGTTCCACCACAGCCACCTTGTAATGCAAAAAGCTATTTTATTAACAAGCTCTAAGATCACTCGAGAGTTGTCTCTTCATAC
>VZTU01019692.1:619-16205 GCA_013400835.1 Zapornia atra | reverse complement strand
TCTCTGCAACTATGAGAATTCAATTAGACAATTTTCTAATTGGTACAGACTGCTTTTCTTACTAGCAATGACCCTTTATATCACTGTTAGCAGTCTTCTATGATTAATTAGTCCAATGGCAGCAGACTAAACTTCTAATTCTATAGACTCCTGAAACATAGCACTCATTAGTGAGGCAGCCCTCACAAGGGCTAGAGGTTTTCTAAAAAAGGAACTTCAGTTCTTTAATTCCCATAGATTGGAGGTGCAAGGCAGGTGGCAAAAGATAGAACATGCTGATACTAGCACGTTTTCCTTAGACTGGGTTTTGCCAGCCAAAACAGAGGCAAGGAAGCACAGAAGAAAAAACTACTGCAACAAGATTTGCATTAAAGAAACACATACTATACACAAACAGTAACCAATCCACGGACAAAAGCTTAACACATTGTTTTGAAAACATGTAACATTCAAAATAATACAGGGAGGGGTCATAGTGTCTGCCTGTTATGCTTGTAACTTTTGGCACTTTCTGGAAATAAGGACCGATGACCTGAAGGTATCAGGAATTCAGAACCTTTTCAAGCAGTAAGCATGGAAACAGGAGACAGACCTTTAAACATTCTGAAACACACAGTAAAAATTCAAGGTTTAGGCTAGAAATACTTTACAAATAATTTCCTATAGATTTTTTTTTTCATCAAGTTAGTACTACCTCAAAGAATTTCCCTGTTGAGAAACAACTGTAAGAAAGCGTTAAAATGGATGGAAAGTAAGCTATGATGTATTCCCTATGGCTTTTTTTTATGTATCCCATAAAAGCTATGATGCTATTTCCCTACCTGGAAAAAAAGGGCTACAGCCAACTTCATCAAAGAAAAAATAATTTTCACTAGTCCTTTATGCACTACAAGTTTTCCCAAATGTAACAAAGCAACTGTTAAAAATTATAAGCAGATTCAAAGTTATAAGTAGATTCAAAAGTCAGAGCCATAGTTCTAACACAAAGAACTATCCACGTTTGTTGCATTCAGACCCCACACTTTTAAAACTTTCTCTGGTTAAAAAAAAAACTAAACTGAAAAAACTGAATTCATAAGGAGTTTAAAAAAATCCCGATCTATAAACACTTGAAACCAGAATTATGTTGAATATTTTCATCGATATTACATATCCAGTTTGTTTAAATTTACTACAACTATATTAAAATTTCTCCAGGTAAAGTCAGTTTTTCAGAATTAATTTTAAAAAATAGGAATTACATCATCTTATAAACCAGTTTCACCAGTTGAAATTAAATGGACTACTTACTGCACAAAATGAGATTCTAGTATTTCCTTGATGTGAACAGCACAGCAGACGACTTCTATGCCAGGGACAGATAATGAAGACAGTTCATGGGGTCTTAGCCACGGTAGTCTCTACCAAAAAAAAATGAAAAATAATTTTAGAAAAGGTAAATTAATTCATCAAGATAGAACCCAGAAAATAATCAAGAACTACTTTGAGGTGCGATAAATAACGGTTATTTAGTTCAAAGATCTAAGAACCTGTTTTGGTCATTTATATCTGACTAAAGCTTCAAAACTTTACTTTTTCAAGTAGATATTCCTACAGACATTTAAGGAATGAATAAATATGTTAAATGACAGAGTAGTTCATACTACTTTATTTCTTGTGAGCTTGTGTTGAATGTGCAAAAGTAACTGTCATGATAAAATATGGATTTTTTTTTGAAAGTGTAACTGTTAACTGAAATGTATAAACAGTATTAGTCAAGCCTAAAAATCAACTCACAAGGGAAATATATCCTTATATACTTCTACAGCTGAGATTTTTGATCTGTGGCTTGCTGTTTTCTTTATAAAAAGTTCTCAGTAACAGCTCTCTAGTTGACGTGGAGAAAAGGACCTAATTTTGTGTCTCTCAAGATCCAGATGTTAGGTGGGAAAATGTCAAATAAAATTGTAAGACCAGATCAGTTCAAGAAAAACTTTTCTCAGATATAATTCCATGTTTAAATACTCTCAACTATTGGTCAACATCTAGCCTGTACTAGATAGCAGCTTTTTTGTCTGAATGGGAGGGAGGGAGATGGGGAGATGTCAGTCTCTGTTTCGGAAACAATGCACAAGCACAAGCAAAATTCTAGAATAATTTTCATAGATTCACATCCACCAGCTTCAATCCTCTCCTTGCCCCTCAAAGCACCCTTATAGAAATTCATTGCCTTGTTGAAACTGAGAGATAGAATGGCCTCTGCCATCCACTTGACCCCCACCAACTCCAGCCTACTGTCACATTGACTCCCACTTATCTGCTTAACCTAGTTTGAACCTCAGATGGCTTCAAGCTTATCGCTGTAAAGCTAAATTGAACCTCACTAAAAATGCAAAAGCTCTGCTGTAATTCAGTTGCTCAGAATACTTAATAGTATTTTACTGTGGTTTTAAATATGACACACTGTACTGAAGAGACATGCTAAACAAAGCCATTTAAAACACTGAAATTTGAAAGGAAACTATAACTCTATAAATAACATGTCTCTTTTACAACAAATTTGCTTTTACATTAAAAGATTTAATAGGGAGTTGTTTAAGCAGTGATGAGTAGAACAACACACAGCTACAGCATCAAATAAATTTATAAACAAGCACAGACAGACCTGAATCTGACATGCTGGCAAGCCTCATACAGCTCTACTAGCCAAACTTTAACTCAAGAAAACACTATGCCAACCAAGCAGCTTTTTCCAAGGGAACATAAAAAAAAAAATAATCACAGAATTTAAAATGTTTTCAAAAAACATATCCAGTCTCAGAACCTTCCTAATAAAACTTATCAAAATATTTTCTTCCAAAATATGAAAATATTTTAAGTAATTTTATAATTAGTCATAAGAAGATCTAAGCAGACTAATTCCAAGAGACCGAAACTAAGTGTTGTGAAAGATCATCATATTTCTACATTTATTCCTACCGCTTGACTGAGGATACTATTTAAAAAGGTCCCAGGATATGGAAGTCATATTTTGACTTCCTATCTGCCATGTAGCCTATACTGGTGAAAGAAAATCTTGTGGAATAGAAAAGTGATTTTTAAACAGAAGGGTTGAGAATAGTAAGGGCAAGAAAGAAAATCTTTTGCAAAGTGATCAATGCTTTGGGAGAGTTTCACGTTGTATGATACAAACACTTAAATTCTAGAGTTCACATTCTGATATAGCACACCCTCGGGTTTCAAGATTTCAAGACAAGTCTACTTCCATCCTGCATTTGTTGTAGTGGATTTGTATTACAGTTGAATACAAGCAGAAGTACCATCATTCGTGACATTTAACTATAAAAAGGACATGAGATCTAGGTGATGTTCCCCTCCACGTAATAAACTGAATGGAAAGGATTTGATGTACAATTCACCACAGCTAAAATATGAAAGTCAAGTGTCCAATAAGATACAAAAATTTTGAGCACCACAATGTCTATTATGTGAAATCTATAAAGGGCTTTCTCTTGTTTTTGTAAACAAAATATTATTCTTGTTTGGTTTGATCTTGCTCTTGTTCGAGTCACAGAAAAGAGTAGTCAGAAAAATCTGGTTTTAAAGCCCTGAGCTTCTAGCGAAATAAAACAGGGACAGAAAACAACATAAGGCAAAAATAATCTGGAAGTTAGATACATACTACAGTTGCAGCGAGAGCCACGGAAGTTCAATTTCAATTATCACTAGAGATCATCATCCTCACTTACCAGATTTCTACAGATAATGTGCAACATTAAGGTACTAAAAAATCTGGTGTATGAATGCCGCAACTATGTAAACCATCTGCTGCTTAAAAAGTCAGCTGAGAGAATGACTATGGACATACGGGGATACCAGCAGTGAATCACTCCTTTAAGGGTAAGGCAAGCTCTGGTCAAATCAAGCTCTGAAAACAAAGCAAAGATGGGGAAGGGGCCATAAGGCAAAACTGCTGCTGGTTTGTGGCATCCCCAGGGCTCACCCCACAGCTGCCACAACCTCTAGGGTCAGCCTGTCATCTGGGACATCTCTTGCTCTATTTCAGCACAACTTAAATATTGTCCATCAGTGGAGGATCAAAGGGGAAAATGCAGGCACCAGGGAGACTAATGAAGTCACTCTACAATGGGAAGAGTCAAATTTCTTAAGATCCTCTGAAATAGAATCAAAGAGATTTTTACTCAGGTTATTAAGGTTATTTAAGGTTTATTAAGGTTCAGATTCAGTTTCCAAAGCGAAGAGAAAGCTGGATCAACTCCTTTAACTTAAATTTGCATTTTGTCTTTATGTGCCAGCTCCCAACAGAACTTCCACTGCTTTTTCTGTTCTCAGAGAAAGCAGCAGAGTGCAGTCAACCAAGTGAGCGACTCCGGCTGATATTTTGCCTCCAGGTGGGAAAAGTAGTTCTCAAGTAAGACACTGAGACACCTTTCCATATGGAGGCAGAAATTATTTTTTGCTGCATTTATTTAACAACCATATTGTAAACCAGTAGATTGATGCAACAGCAGCACAACACTTACAGGATGTGCTGAGAGAGGGGCTTGCTTCACCTTACCAGTAACAAAACAGAAGACACGCAAAACAGGTTTTCCCAAAGTGGGACGAAATGAATGCTTCCTACAGACTAACCCAATTTTCATGTTTGCAAATGGAAACACATGTTGAACAAGATATTGCCCTGACGCCATTTGATTTAGCTTATATCACGAAACAGGATGTTTCTTGGGTTTTGCTTGGGTTTTTGTTTGTTTGCATGTGTCCCCCAGGGCACAGGAGTTTCTGATGCCTTCTTTTTAAAGGCATTTTGCTTAGAAGGAAGTGTCTTACACTAACAGAATCATGCACATACACAAAAAAAATCACCCCTCTAAACAAAACACTGAATCCACACCCCCAAATGCCACAGCCTTAAAATGACTCTGCAAAACTTCTATCTCCAAAGCATCCGTCAGAAATATGCTCTTGACATTTACAGAGGAAGCCATCTCCTTTCAACCATCTCATATTTTTCAGTTTTTCATCAAGAGCCCTCATTCTTTGTTACCAGAAAAAAACCAGATATTGTGTGGAAAACTTAAATGCTACACCCCCTCTTTTGTACTTTCACTTCTCCTTTTTCCTTTTTAGAGGGAAGCCTCAGAGAAAAAATTTGTTTTGGTAAGGAACCAGATGCAAACCAGCTAGTAGGAACTTCAGAGTCCAGACCCTTCACTCCTAACCTGTGATGTGAAGCGAGATGCCTGATGAGAGACAACCTCTATAGGCAACCTGTTGCAGTGCTCAGTCACCCTCACAGTAAAAACAGATTTCCTGATGTTCAGAGACAGCCTTCTACTTTTCATTTTGGGCCCATTGCCTCTTGCTCTGTCATTAGGC
This sequence comes from Zapornia atra, assembly GCA_013400835.1. Classification (NCBI taxonomy): domain Eukaryota; kingdom Metazoa; phylum Chordata; class Aves; order Gruiformes; family Rallidae; genus Zapornia; species Zapornia atra. The sequence goes on along the minus strand of VZTU01019692.1, from coordinate 10,826 downwards.
ATCACTTAAAAAGAGCCTGGCTCCATCTTTTTTGCACCCTCCCTTTGAGTATTTATATACTTTGATCAGATCATCCTGAGCCTTCTCTTCTCCAGGCTAAACATTCCCAACTCACACTTTCTTCATAGGAGACATGCTTCAGTTCCTTTATCTTCACAGCCTTACATTACGCAGTAATAATTTTTTATGTTTGAAGTTAGGTGCAGAAAGAAAGAATAATTAAATCATTTGTAATGACTATTTGTCCCATGGAAACATCTCTTTCAAAATAGTTATTTTTAGCTATACGCAGAACCAGTACGCTGTTTTTTAACAACAGTATTTGTTTTCTGTTGTTTTAACACATTTCAACAGCATGTTACAATGTGATGCTTAAAATATTGATCCAATTTTATTTTGAGGACCTTTTAAGGACCTTGGTTTATTCAAATCCATGTGCAAAGACAGAGGCAGAAGGCCTAGTCAAAAAAGTCAGACACCCATGCTTCACATCAGCCACAAAAGTGATCTCAATTACTTCAGGGTGAGGTAGTTATTAATCTACAAATTAAGGTCCAATATATTCTTTAGTATCTTGTGGACTGACCTAACCTTGAGGGCAGACGAGACACCTGGGGATTCCCAAACCTGTTCAATAGCTCCTGGTGGGGATACCATCTAGTGTGACACCTGGTTTTGTAATATTCTTGCAGAGAAAGCAAAAAATCCCAAAACCCAATATACAAAACTTCTGAGATTATTCTAGACCATGTCATTACAGTTTCCATCAGTCAGGCTGTAGAGACCATTCAGATGTAAGCACAAGTGACAGCATCACTTGCAGACACCTTTGTTTTGTCAGAGAGAAACCTTCCTCTTCTCAAAACTTCTTTACAGAATACGAGTGAAAATGTTTATAGAACAGGTATACAATGAAAAACCTGACTTGTCTTTCACCAGGGCCACGCTGCTCCACTAGACCACTGTGCATCCATCTGTACCACATTTGCTGCTTGCCTGAAAACAGGCTTTATTACAGAAGCAAGGATTTGTACACAGTAGAGCATGTTTCCCCTCCTCCTTCCCCCTACTATTTTAACTCTCCTCCAGATGTTTTCTCTTCTTTATACAAGTCAAACAGAGTTAAATGAGAAGATCAAACTGAGGCAAGGAAGAAATGTCCATCTGAAATGCACTACTTTATGACAATCCAAATTTTGAATTTGAATTATGTTCATTACCAGAACAGCTGTGCTACTTCTTTATCACTGCACACAAGAATGGGACTGGTTCTTCATATTTTAAGTTCTTCTTTTGCTCTCAGTTCTCACTCTTTCAGCTTCCCTTCACCTCTTTCAATTTAACACAAGCTTTCTGGAAGCCTCCTTTCAATTACCCTATTTCTTTTTTTTTTCTTTTTCTCCTGGTGTGTAGACCCTCAGTTTCCAGTGGCACGGGATCAGCATCTCTGCAATGGTGTCTCTATCCACATAAAGTCCTCTGGTAATGAGATCCCTCCCCGCCCCCCCAGGGCATCGATGATGAAGGCTGGCTCAGACCTGATACTCAGCCCCAATCAGCTGAGGAGCCACAAACCTCCAAGCTTTATTCAGGTTTTTCTAAAAGCTGTTCTTTGCAACTCAAATATCAGTCTAAGGGCTTTGACAGACCATGGTCTTCTGGAGGTTACTCCAAAGATGGGAGCAGCCAAAGGGTCAGAAGGTTTGCAAACCTCTGTTGAACACTGGGATACTGTTATGGAGATTGCTGTGAGTACCAGTCAGGTCACAGCATCTGATGGATGAGGTTAGTCAGCCTATTATCTCCTCCATCTGTAAAAAGCTTGTTTTCCTCTCTCCCTGGCCTCCCATGAGAATAGAAATTGTACAACATAGATTACTGGAGCTTCTTAAAGGTGCTAATAGAAAATCCTTTTCTTTTTTAAAAAAAATAATTATCCTCATAATCACTGGTATTTTAATAGAACACTAAGCAGGGTGGATTATTTCAAATACCCACTCAGTTTTAATTACAGTACTTTTTAAGAGATTATTTTGTAACAAAGATTGGTATCACCAGCTCTTAGACAGTACTAGCAAGTTGTAGACACTGTATTTTCTTTCCAACAAACAAAAGTCATCCTTATTCAGATTAACATATTTGCATGGTGATTGTGCCTAAGACTGCAGTCAGTCAGCAGTACTAGAAAAAATGCAAGTACTCTGAGTCTTTGCCCCAAGGAAATACATTTTAAAGCAGATAACATGAAAAACATGCACAGATTAAAGAATTAAAGTTTTTCACACAGAGATTCACACGGGCATCCATCATACAGCTTAGTGCCTCCTAAAGGGCACATTCACACTACTTCAGTTAAGGCACCTAAGCTAAGAAGCTAGTTGGAGAGCAACAGGTTTTGAAATGAAGTAATTAAAGTCCCCTTCATGAGGCTAAACAGGGAACTGAGGTCCTGGAGAGCCATGGTCAGACATGGGCACCCTCAGGTATTTGAATAAAATCTGTCCGCAGGTTTAATACTAAGCCTTTTGCCCACATTTCTGAGAGCAAGGGCATATTGTCATACTCAAAATCTTGTTTATGGATAACAAGGAAACACCTCCTATGCTTAAAGCCAGGAATTTATTGTTCATGCAATTGAAATTTTAGATCTGATGACTCTCAGTCCAGAACTGGTTGCTACAAAAAAGGCTAATAATAGCAACGGAATGCAGAAAAAGCCTCAGTAACAGTTGTAACTCTCTTAATGCTCTTTCACACAAAAGTCTCACTCTGTAATCTATTTCCTGGAGTTAAGTCAATCTTCCACTGCTCCTGAGTCTTAAAGTTAGCATTTTCACCCTGGGCTTGGCAGAATGAGGAAAAAATAGGGTGATGGTGACCTGTGAGCATCTGGAGTCTTTCACCACCAGGAACAAAGTTTGTTTGTGGTATTTCCTTCAGCACTCTAGGATCTACTTGGGGTCCTTCTTATATACCTACTAACAGTTTTACTCCTTCACTCCTCCTTCATTGGTCTGCAGCTACACTTTGCTAGGTATGATGCATTTACATTGACAGATATGATGATTTTGTCTTCTTTGTTACCCCTGAAGTCAGTTTTGCCCAACTCCAGGTCTACAGTTTTTTTAATCAATGATTAGCAAGTTTTTAATATCTGGTAAGTCTCTCTAGCCAAGACACATCTCAGTATCCCATGCCAGTTTCCCTCTACACCACATCCTGCATCTCTTTACACTTCTTTACACTTTTATCAATTATAGCAGAGTCACAAATCTCTTGTTCACAGGCTCTTAATTCTATCAAAAATGGACTGCTATTGCCAGGACACGTGAACACTACACGTGGATTTCTGGAAAGCCTGATGGAGTGGAAAACCGATGATTTAACTGGTGCTATACAAAAGAAAAGATTAATATCACTGCAGCCTCCTATCTAAGGCAGCTTCAAATATTAATGCCTTTTAAAAAAGTGATTTGATCGATACGATTTGCGCTAATGAAAGAAGAAATGAGTTAATCAAAATATTAGCTTTTGGAAGGAAAAAAAAGTTTTCTGTGCATTCATTCTGAAGCCCTGCAAATATTCTCTTGCTTACCCCTCCTGTTCTACACAAAGACAAGCCCTACAGCAAAGCAAGCCCTGCTAAACAGACAGAGGAGAGACTAAGGATTATGAGATACACTGCAACTCTGATAAGTGCTACTGTGGATTTCTTATCTGTAGAAGCCATGTGACAAATCACCCTACAACAAAACCTCATTGTGCCTTATTCATTTTCTTCCAACTCAAACCACACATCGCTCTTTGCCTGATACGCTAATGATACAGAGGGGGAAGGGAGGTGTGGTTGTAACTGAGGATTGCATTAACTAAGATACAAGGAAGGTCTCTGAAACTGGATCTTTTGTGTCCACGCAGGATTTTTACCAAGGTCCCCAGAGGTCACACATGCAAACCCACTGAATTTGTCCACTGCGCCTCTTGAGACTTTGTATTAGTATGACAAATAGCTAATTCACTATGGCCAAATGTTGCACATTTCATGATTAAACACAAGCCTCCTCAGACTTGGCTTCATTTATTTCCCCTGCAATGAAATATGTGCGGGTTTATATTTTTTCATTACTACATAAATACAAGCAGTTTATAAAACGCTGGAGGAATTATCAAAGCTAAATCTTTCATTCTAACAGGAAAATGTGTTTTGGTCACTATTTTTTCCTACTGTCTGCTACCATTAGTTATTTAATGGCATTATTTAATTGCATTTAAATAATTTTAATAATTGCCAATGCTCCTTCCCTTAGGAATTCAATTACATCTAATCCCAGATCTGTAGACATTAATAGAAAGAGTGAAATTTTGCTCTTCTAGGTAGTTATTGCTATTAAGATTTAAAAAGCATTAATTGTCAGTAGCCCCTTGTTACAGAGACTTCAGCACTAGCATAGCTAACAAGAGGCACCTTGTAGTATGCTAATGACCATAAATGCTTGCTTGATGCCCAATGACGTTAAATGCTTGGGACAGGTGGTGGTGTTTAGCTGGTTATTTTTTGTTTTCTGTTGTTTGTGGGAGGAAAGAAAGAGTGGGAAGGAGTGTTTGGGGTTTCTTTGATTGGAGTTTGGTTTTTGTTTGGGTTTTTTTTTTATACAACCATCCGTCCCATGGAGATCTTGTGTATGACATGACCTCTATCCAGCCTGATTCCTTCTGTGCCCAAAACTGCACAACAAGAATTGTCTTTCTTCATTCACATTCATCCATCTCAATTCCCACAGTTACAAAGACCGTTACAGCAGTCCAGATGCACTGGTTATGTTCAGCTTTTTCAATTAAGAGTCCCCCCGTGGAACAGGGCTCTGCTAATGGAGAAGCAAATCATCAATTTCTTGAGCTGAAACTTCATCATTTTACAAGCATGCACATACACAGCGGTCCTCTCTCTTCACTGTCCACAATGACCTCTGCCCACCTGCTCTATTGCCATCCAGCCTTGCACACACTCAGCTTCCTCTCACTTCAGCCAACAAAGGCAAGGAGTGCCAAATGTACCCTCCGCTGACATAAACAGCGGATCTTGCTGTCCCTACGGTAAAGGAGACTACAGACATGTTACTGGAATTGCTGAACTATGTGCATAAAAGCTTAGGAAGAAAGTCTGTTTCTGATTTAAACCTCCCCAGCCATGCAGACCACCTAACCCAAGTCAAACAGCTTTAAGAACACAGCTATAGTATCTCAAACTACCAAAAAGCAAGAGTCTACATTCTGAAGCAGGTAAAACTGCTAACAGATTAATAGGTTCAAATTATTATTTTGGATTTCTTAACATCTGAAGGATCGTGGCTGTTGGGGTCCTAGCTTTTCTGCCATGACAGGCCACAAAGGAAGATAGTGCAGTGATTCATCAACTATTCAAAAAATTATATTAACGAGAAGATGCCTGGTCCTACCCTGGCTTTATACTTAATTTTTGCTTCTCCAGCTTCCTTACACACTCTGCTCTGTTTCCCTCTCTACATACAAGTATCCAAGTGCCAAGAAAAGGGTCTAGCCCTCTCTTGGGCTTGTGCTGGGTCCACTGTACTTCGTTCCAAGTTCCATTGCAACAAGTGCACAGTACAAATATACAGCTACTCAGACAGTAAATTATTATTTATCAAGGACTACAATAGATATTTTGGACCTATTTAAGACGAACACTATCTGACTTTATCTTTTGTTTGTGTTATATCAATACCTACAAAGTTTTTCATTTTATTAAAATTGTCCATTTTCTTGGTATGTCACTCTTGTGGGGACTAATAAGAAGAAATAACCATGGCAAGAAAGTAATAAATAGTACCTTCTGAATATCTTGAAATAATTCTGAATAACTTCTTGACAGTTACTATAGGCAAAACATGTGTATTTTTCTCAAAATACATGCTATATTATTGTCAGTGTAAGCAACATAGATAAATTATAGGTAATTTCCACTTTTTAAGCCCTGTTTCTATGGTAATATGAGCATCTACCATTACTTCAGAGCTTGTTACCATGGTTATTTCAGGTAATTCCAGGGTTTTAATACCCTTAAACCTGAAGCGATACGTTTTCCTCCTATTTTACTGTTGAGCAAAATCACAGATCAACTTTAGGGAGAGCACAACTCTTCCAGTTAAAACAAACAGAGCATATAGCTCACGCATGTAAGGAGACAAGCCAAAGTGAACCACTTACCATGCAACCCCAAAGCAACTCTTTTCATTAAAAGGACAATATCCCATCCCCACACATATTTCTATGGAAAAAGGGAAGTGTTTCCTCCAGGGTGTGTATCCTCTGGCTTCCCTCAGCTACACAGGCAGGTCCATCTTCCCCCAGCTCCATAGCGAAGCTCTAAAAGTGGGGCAAATCCCAGTTTTGAGAGCTGACTGATGAGATCTCAGCTGCCACCCATGTCCCTAACAGGGAGGCTCATTGAGGAGCCTGGTCCACCCACATGCAAGTCATCCAGCACTTAGGAGTAATTCAAGTGCCCTAGAGGGTAAATGGGCTTAATAGAGACTTCTGTGGTAGTAGGGTAGTCTTTACTCCTGTACTGATGCAAATAGCATCAGCATCTTCACCGATGCCCTGTAGACACCTCGGGGGAGTTGAAAATGTCCAGGGTAATTCTATCTGAACCTTTGTGTAGGAAGGAGGCAGAAGCATGTTTCATGTGCCAGCACCTGCGTAGTAATAGAAATTACTTTCAATAAAATATTATTCTTCATCCTGAGAGATCTTCACATGCTAGCTGTGTGACCACAGCCCACCTTTCCAATAAGTCTCCTTGCTCATGCTTACTGCAAGTGCCACTCTTGTCCTCAGTCCACGCAGACTGCTCATACACAGAGAAGATTTCCAAGCCTTACCTAGAGAGGAGGATTAACGTAATCTGTCTCTTTTCCTTCACAGTGGGAGTCAGTTGCTTGAACTAACTGTTACTTGCATTGAGAAGGGATTTTTGCTTACAGTAACTTCATATGGCTGGGATATGAGGTCAGGGCACTGGTCCAGTCTAAATCACTCTTAGTCACTGGGAGAACATATGATGCTGCTGAGTTAGCTCCAGTGTTGTCAGGATTTTAGGCTTTAAATGAAACGCTCATGAAAAAACATAATTGGTAGAACATAATTTCTTTTTTTAAGAAAAAATAATTTTAAGCAACATAATTGTAGAGAAAAGATAGCAAGTGCAAAGTAAATGGACAATAATGACTTGGAAGGAGGAAAGCAAATATGAGACTACCAAAACTTTTCACTGTTTTCAATTAATCTTATATTTAACATACCTAAAACCCCTCGTATTTCAGGCTGGCAGTGTTATGTCTGTTACACAGACTTTTTTTTTTTTTCCTTGTACTAATTAACAAGATTCATCATAGTGAACTACAGTACTCTGTGCAGATGTCTGTTAACAAAAAAAGGTGTTGTCAGTCCTTTTGCAAGGTTTACTCACCGACACTCAAAAGTCAGCTTCAGTTATACAGTCATGGATTTTATCCAAATAATTAACACATGTCCTCAAATTCAACCATTAATAACATCAAGGCAGTGTAGTCTCTTAGAACAAGGGAAAGGAGTATATGACCTCAGAAAACTATTTTCCTGCCAGTGGGTGATTAGTGGAACCTAATATTGATGTTCCACATGAACTGAGCTGATCAGCTTTGGCTATGCCTACATACATTATCAAATACCTTGACATATTAGGACAGATCCATAAATCAAAGCAGTTGGTACTGATGTCCCCTCATTAAAAGTAGTTTGAGGGTTTTACCTCATACTGACCTTAACCTGGTCCCCTGAACCATCCCCACCATGCATTTGGTTCAATACATCTGCTCGGGATGCATCTGATCTCTATTTCCTCATCACAGGCTGTATAGTGCATTTGCCAGGTACCTGGAGCTCCTGGGGAACAGGGACAACCAGGGCATGTACATTGCTGCTCTAAATCAAAACAGTAATCTGGCCACAGCCTTTCTACTCCCTTGGACATGAATATTGTTTTAGACAGAAAGGAATCAGTAGGGGGGGGTTGGTTTAAGTTACACAAGAACAATTGTCAGGGATAGGGAACAGTAAGTTATGAAACCACCTGGGGTTTTTCAGTTGCTTCAAGGCTAATGGTGAATAATTAATCGCTGAAACTTCTATTGCCACTTGGGATTTCACAAAGAGAGTCACCAACTCAGAGGGCAGGTCCAGCTGAGCAAGTTGTGCCCACATTACGTTCAGAAACCTGAGTATGGCAAGTAGGTACATCTGAAACACCGCTGGACCAAAAGTGCTATCACTATCTGCAAAATAGGTCCCTCATTTGGGAAGTATGGTCATTCAAAAAAGGTTTTAGATTTCTTTCCGCTTCCTTTATGGACAGACAATATTCATGCATGTTACACATTTTCTAAGCTGATATATTAATGTCACCTAAGGTGTCGACATCTGTAGAGAGCAGTCCTGCAAATGGCATGGCAAGCTGTTCCACAAAATTCTGTATCCTGCCAGGCCAGCTGGCAGAAAAGCACTAGTCTAAACAATTAAATTACTCAGGCATTTTCTAGTACCAATCCTTATTTGCAGGCTTGCAACATAAAAACATTAGCAAGTCTTTTTGGAGCTCTTTGGATTGCCCTTTCTTTTTGAGGCAGTCATGACTACTAAGATTCTGATAAGTTGAAGAACTTCTTGTTGCTCCCCTAAAATTTGGGGGCCTCTCCTGTTCTGAGATTTATCCATCACTATTGATGGGGTCAGCTTGAACTGTATTTACAGACAATATCCTTTTATAGCAGTGCCACATTTCTCAATTGGCTATTCTGGGTAATTTTCTTTTTTAATGGAAACCTTGGTCTCTATTATGACAAACTCCTGGCATTTTGCTTGAGCTCAATTAGACTGGGCCTAAGTATGAAGTTTTGAAAAAAGCCCAAGACACCTCTCTCCCTCCAGCGCACACCAGCTGTACTTTTTGTATGATTAATTCTCGTAAGAATTGGGATATTTTTAATGATTTGTCTCATTGGTCCCTGATAATACTATGTATTTCTTAATCTACCCACCAAAGTAGCCAAACCACCCAGTGATAAACTGGAAAAAAACACTGATAGGTGTTTTTATAGATGAACCAAGTCCCAGATCCTGACTTTTAAAGAAAGCTTAAATGTTTCTGCTTTTCTTGTTTTCCCTTCCTGTATTTCAGTCACTGCCAAATTCAGCTTCTAAAGACAGGAGGCTGGAAGAGACTAAACCATTCTGTGTTTCAAAAAGCTAACTACAGCATCAGTTCAATTTGCACTGCAGTATCTCCAAATAGAAATAGGTTTCTCAGACAAAAAATATCTTCATTTTTTTCTCCAGCTTGGAAGGACTTTTCCCAAGTTAGTGTCAGGGAACTCAAGGAACTAGTCCCATGACAAATACAGGCTTTTTATCTGAACTTGAGCTACTTTTTTCCTTGCTAGAGAAACATGGGTAGAAGGTGTAGGGGAGAAGTAGTGGTGGTAGAATGTATATATTCAAAGCAGACTTGGGATTTAAAAGTCTACCTTCCATTGAAGTTAACTGGTGATCAGGACGAAAGCAAGTTGAAATTTCTCACAAGTTTATTTGGAAAGATCAGCCAAGGAACTCTTTTCAGAAAATAATCTTTTAGAGAAACTTCAGTAGTGATATGAGATTAATTCAAACTGGATTGGGAGAGTGGTGGTTTGACCCTGGCTAGAGGCTAGATGCCCACCAAAGCTGCTCTATCACTTCCCCTTTTAGGGAAGAAAATACATATGGAGAGGTTTAGGAGTGGAGGTAAGGACAGGGAGATATCATTCCGCAATTAGCATCAGGGGCAAAACAGACTCAACACAGAATAAAGGAAAGAAAACTCTCTCACTACACACACAGTGAAACCAGAGTTGAATAGTGAGAAGTGCAGCCAGATCTTAAAGCACCTCCCCCCACCCCTCCCTTCTTAGCAGACTTCACTTAAGTCATTATGTCACTCCCTTCTTCCCCTGCATTGTGGCACAGGGAAGGGCAGGGACTGCAGGAATGGGGTTTCAGTCAGTTCCTCAAGAGTTGTTTTCCTTCTTAGCCAGGGGGTGGCATTCCTCTCACCCTTCCCCTGTTGCACTGTAGGGGCCCACCCATGGGAGACAGTCCTCCACAAATGTCTCCA
>VZTU01019681.1:680-104541 GCA_013400835.1 Zapornia atra | reverse complement strand
TTGATAAAAGTGGGCAATCTATTCTAGCTTTGTGTTAAAACTAAGGTTAAGAGGCATTATAAATAAGGTGTGGACCAAAACTGCAAAAGCTGCTTAGCTAAAATGATTTTTTTCAAGCGGTCTTCTTCCCATTTGAGCAATAATTCTCAGCAATGCAAAGCTGGGATCTCACTGCTAAAAAAAAATTCATTAACTACCCTGTCTATTAGCTTGTTAAAAAAAAAAAAAGCAGAAGGGCAAAATGTCTCCTTTTTCTCTACTGCTGAGGATGGGATCTTGTTGTTTTAGATTCTTTAAACAGGAAACACCCACAGTGTCCTACCCCCACATATTCTTCTCATGCCTTCTCTCCTCTACAAGTTGCTCCTCTGCTTTAAGCCTCCAGCCTTTCCCTCAACTTTGCCTCCTAGGTCAAGGAATGGAAATAGAAATATTAATGAAGTTTTTACTTCCACTGCCCAGAGTCACAGTCTCTTCAGGCATCCTAGAGGCTTTTCTAGAACTGATTAATGCTTCAAAGGAAAATAATAAGCTTTCTTGCAGTTCTAGTGTTACCAAACTGAACTTTAATTAGCTGGTATGTTCTTCAAGGAAAGAAGCCCCCCCTCACTTTATGCTTCTGTGTGTGTGTCTATGTGTTCATATGACACCTAGAAAAATGAGACCTTAGTTCTGATCCAAAGGTAAAAAAATAGTCATAAGATAATCAAATGAAGCTCATATTCATTAAATGCTCTGTGTCTGTTCCATCTCATCACTTGCTTTCTTCTCTGCATAGTTTTTTCTTCCATCTTATTCTATTTCTTACATTGTATTCATAATCCAGTGAAATGTCAAGGTATTTAAACTGAAATAGTTCAGTGTTAGATAAACCAAATATTAAAACTGCGGGCTGTTTTTCCCCCCATCCTTCCCTTCTTTATATCCAAAAGATACTAATGATGGTAATAGGAGGCTATTCAAAATTTCCGATGGAAGGTTTAACATAAGTGCAAATTAATAATGAACTTTTTAGGAAATCCTCTCTTAACATGCTACGTTTAGGGCCTTTTTGTTCTGAGCACTATGTAAACAAAGAAGAAAAATAATTTCTGAGCTGATGAAGCTAGTTTTAGACTTGGCAGAGGGAGGGAAAGTAGGAAGTTATTCTTCATCTTCACTGTGAAGGACTGTGTACACTCTATCCTTGAGAGTATCTCTAACCTGATAAGACATGACTCATGAGAATAACACTACAGAAGATGTTACAGTTAAACGAACCTGTTAAGACAACTAAGAAAAGGAGGCTCTGGGAAATGAGTAAACTTTGTCCTATGTGTCCTATGTATTACTGAACTTTTAAAATCCCAAATGCCAAAAAAGTTAGAGAAAAAAACTAGACTTAAGACAGGACTTTTCAACAATCCACTATCACACAGTACTTGAAACTTAATAAACATTGACTTACACTGTTAGAGTTCTGATAAGTACTTACATTACAGTTATGGTTGGAACACTCTGCTGAGGTTTTAATAAAAAGAGACAACTTGAAAATGCCAAAGTTTGAAAGTTTAATTTAAAAAAATGCACATAAATCCATATAAAAAGCTTTTGGTATCTAACTGAATAAATACAGAGGAACACCTATAAAGAAGCTTGAAAACCTCTGCTACAATTTTGTATTACTTTGTTGTAACATTTATATTAGATAAGCCCCTTTAGTTTCAGCTCTTTAAGATATACACAGGCATGTTAGATCTCCAGTTCCCCTTCCATCTTCATTCCACATACCTGCTACTTATTGCAGGTATAAAACTGTTTTGAATTCCTACTTCCCTCAGTTCACAAAGCTGGGAGAAAAGAAAGGTTTGCATCACAGGGAAGAAAGAAGTTGTGTAATGACAAAACAATTAAGTTCAGTCTCACAATCTGACTGAAATTTACCTTTTCCTAATTGAGAATCCAACAGTAAATATTAACAACTTCCAATCGCTACAGTCTCTCTTTGAATCATTCTTCCCATCTCATCACTTGACTTCTCAGGGATTCTTATTGGCATGTATGCAGCAAACATGAGAAATGAGTGGAAAGCACGATCTGAAGGAGATAGATGTAGAGCCTAGAAATTTTTGTCAATTTGTGTTACTTTTTAAAGCTCTAAAGGCAATTAAGTCATAGGATTTGTCTTTAAAAAGGCAACTAATATTGCATCTCTACAAACACACAGTCTCAAGTCTCTTCTGGATAGGTATTTTTCTGCTATCCAGTATGGCTTAAAAAAAAAAAATTAGGAGTAAAATAGGATGAAAAATAGAGATTCTTTCCTTCTAAGGTTCAGGCAGGAAGAACATCAACCTTTCCACTTCCAGCACCCTTTCCCATGGTCCATAGTGGGATTGGAAGAATTCCTTCCTCTTCAAGTTTCACAACCCTGATATTTTTCAATTCAGAAACTGATTTCTAAACTCAGCAACAGTAATATTTCCTTTCAAAAATATTAAATGCAGGCATTTCCTTTGACTTGTGGATTCTTTAATTTTTGAACTGAATGACAATTCAGTTCTAAATGGTTTATTTGCTTACAGAAATTTTTTATCACCATTGCTATTTCGCTGTTCTTGCTGCTGCAGATGTATCATAGACTTCTCTGTACTGTCTATCCGGTCTCATACTGTTCAACATGGCCAAAACTGTCTTCACATTTTCCACTAATAAAACCACAGTATAGAGAAATTGCCACATTTATAGTGTTGCTAGAAATAATCCCTTAAGACTTAATATACTAAAAGGGCAAATAAAACAATGGCCCTCAAGTTGGCTGAGGCTATGAAACTGAGCTTTAAAGACTATTTTTTCTTTTCACTGCTCTTGCTCTCAGACTTGGCCATCACTTCATCTTGCACTGAAGAAAACATAAATTGCTAAACAACAAAGTAAAATTAGGGAGAATTTCTAACTCCTAAAAGAGATTAAAGTATATTCAAGAACATTTGTTAGGGAGCCTGCTTTACTCACGTCTTTTGCATCCTTCCACCCACAGAAGCAACTGTAAAAATGTAATTTTGTATTAGTCTGAGGAAAGAAAACCACAAACCCAAAACTGTTAGTGTTTGGAGAACAGGTAGGTGTGCATAATAGCTCACTCTATCTTTTTTTTTACAGTGCATTTGTATGGTGACACCCCCCAAAACATACTAATAGTGCACAAAGGAAAGAGACTTGAGGAGGTCTGTAATTTGCTCTCGGTGGGAGCCATAAGATGTACGATTGCTAGGAAAGATTGCTGGGGGGGGAATGAAAGAGTTCTATTTCTTCCATCAAACAGCCCCAGCTGTATGTGTCAACCAAAGAGGGGAGCATGGCTCCTCTACCAAATAATCTGGTTCTGTGGATGACGATGCTGCATGCTGCATACAGCTCTGAATCAGCAGTTGATACTGCTATCATATCACACCATTATCTTTCCACCATGAAGGTCTTTGCATCTACATTCTGATGCACCCACCTGCATTATTTCTATTATTTCAAAACATAATAGCAAGTAGTGCTCAGAAAAAAGTTTATGTAAATCTCACAAAGCATAAAAAGAATGGGTTTGAGCTTTATGGACTGGGTACAAACTAGCCCAGGTTTCTTTTAAGTATCTAGTACAGAAAAACAAAGCATGTTGTTATGGTTCCATGACAAACTGTGCTTTAGATCCTGCTAGGATATTTATCAAGTGACAGGCTTATTTTCCTTTACCCTTCACAAAAGATGAAGCCTTACAGTCCCATAGATCTGTATTCTTGGCTGCGTTAGCATTATGGACCCAGTCATATCTGGCTAAAGCAAAACCCTTCCTGCCAAAGAGTCTGTGATCAGCATGCTGGGTAAAAATGACTAAAATTGAGGTATTTATTCATTCACCCGAAGAACATAGAAAAGCAGGAAAAAGAGAAATGGTTAGGTATATACCCATATTTTCTTTTAACTGCATCTTAATCTTTCAGCGCTTGGCAAGTCAACTTTCACCCAGTTCTGGTCTGGGAAAAATAAACCAAGCTTCTGCAGTGTGCTTTACTGAGCCAGCGGTTAACTTACAGTGATACAGTCTCAGTCTTAGGTCAAGAGGATTAAACTGAGCAATACTTATAGCTGTTCATCATACTGTTTCATCCAGTTAGTGGATGTGCATTTGGCTGGCTCTAAATCTTAGAAAAAGTAGGAAATAGGTTAAGCTTCTCAACTAGTGATAACACAGGAGGACATTTGAAGCAACTTCTAGAGACCCCAAGCCTGAGTTTTGAGAATTGTCATTGGAGATCCACTGCACAGAACCAGTCCTGTTAAGCCTTTTTATCATTTAGATACCATAAAATCTAAAAATACTTTGCAAAGGGGAAAAAAAAACCAAGAAAAAAGACTGAAATCTCTGTGTGCATATTTAGTGTGCAGGAAAACTACATTGTCTTAAATGAAACTACAGTATTAGGTGGTGGACTGAGTGCAGTTCTACATGATATATTTCAAGAATGATGTAGACTAGCTAAAAGAAGAATGAGCATAATCCAAAAGTTGGGAAACCTGATTTTCCAGGGAAGACTGCAAAAGCATCAAGTCTTTTCCATAAGGGAAAGACATGGGGGAAGGACATGATTATGAAGTTCAAATATGTAAAGAGATGCCTGTCATTCTCAGTGTCCATGGAAAGTAATGTAGCGTAGGAAAAGAAAATGTGGAAGGTGTGAAGTCCCCTCAGGTCTCCATGTGTCATAGGAAGGACTGGGAGAGGAGAGGATGGCAAAGGTAAGGCCTGCCAAGGTAAGCTCTAGGGGACTCTGTGAGATACCTCAGAGGGCATTCAGAGAGCTGGTCACTGTGAGGCTGCTCATTGTCATCCTTGAACTTGTGTCCCACCAGTGTTCCTACCTGCAGATGTAATGAGATCTTTGCTCTCCCACAACTTGACAGTCAAAACTGGGGCACAATTATTGCTATCCATTAAGTTGTCTAACACCTAAGATGCTAAAACCTTAAGAATTTCACCACTTAGACTCTAATTACTCTAAGTTGACATGATGCTATTTATGAATATTAACATGATCCCACTTAAAACATTAACATGCTGCTACTTATGAACATTTGCATTACAGTAAAATTTGCAGTAAATTTATGAGATCAGTGTGGATTTTTTTTATTTAATCTGAAATTAATTTCTTAACCACTTTTTGGTTCACAGTTGCGGGTCAACATCAGTGAGGTTTTCCTGTTTTCTCCTCTTTCTGAGCTTCCCCAGCGTGAGTCAGACTGGTGCAGAGCTGTACCTGAAGCAGCAGGCGCTGAAAGACAGGGTGTATTAGCGCTCTGCTAATTTGCCTCTCTGGCTGCGGAGCCAAAGCACACTCACAACTTCCTAGCTTGGAGTACAGCCAAAATAAATCTGTGACTACACAGCACCGAGCAGATACACACTTCAACATTTAATGCCTTTTTACAAACATAATTCTAAAAACCCTTTCCTCTCTGAGCGTAGGAAGCTGCTGTCTCTATAGGAAGCTTCGCATCAGTGTTGCTAAAGGCAGTGCGAAAGAGCCGCCATTTTGAAAGAGAACGATTTTCTGTGTTTCCCTGGGGATAAAAAAAATAAAACAAACCGGCTGCTAATGAAATTAAGTTTTGGCTCGGTGTTTGTATTGTGAGTTGAAAGGCCACCCATGTACCTACTGTACTGCAGCTACCTGTCCCATGCTCTGACTTGGCTGGCCCTTGTGCAACCAGGAGTTGGACTTGATGATCCTTATGGGTCCCTTCCAACTCAGGAGATTCTATGATTCGATGACTCTATTCCAAGCAGAGGCAAGGAGAGCAGGGTAAGCAGGGGTGGGTGTGCAAGAGTGCTTTTAGAGTATAGCATGTGTTGGGGGGATAGCTCGGCAGGGGAGGGCAGGGTGGTGCGAGGGAGCCCAGCGTGGACATCTTGGCCAGGTAGGTGGGCTTTTGTGCCACCAGCAAGAGAAAGAAAAGGGTGTTTTCATATGTGCTGGAGAGCTGTTCCTTTTAATAAACATTCTGCTGAAGGGGAGAGCACAAATGAACACAGGATTCATAACCTGACGTTATCACATGATTTCACTGGGCATCCGAGATTAGAAATGGGGTTGATTGTGTTCCTCCACTGTCCATAGACAGCGCTTAATTTTAAGAACTAACTTTTAACATTCTTTTTTATATGTATTTTGTACTTCCAAGCTCTATTTTGGTTATATTGTGTATGAAGGTTTTGGGTAGAAAAATATCGTTGATCAAACACAGTTTGAGCAGGATTTTCAAGCAGACCCACTTCTTGTGGAAGATTCTATTTTGACAAGAACTTGACACTTTTGAAAATTTCAAATCAAGGTTCTTTGTCTGGAAAACAACAGAACCAATCATTTCATGAGTCAAAATAATTTTTCAATTGCAAATTTAAGTTAATTAAAATATTTTGAAGAAGTCATTTGGTTAAAATTGATTAAATTATTGACTGAATTGTTTAAATTGAGCTGGATTGTACTGAATATTCTTGAGATCTCAATTTTTTTCTTGATTTGGGATGGGAAGAGATTATAAGATCTTGACCTTTTTTCACGATGATTAAACTGTTTCCCATACAGTTTTAATTTCTAACAGTATAAGAATATGTTTTAGTATAGATTTCAGATATACGCTGTCAACCTTAACTCAGTTTTATTGTAGGTTTCTATAGCAAATTTATTAACTGACACAAATACATTAAAACTTAAAAGGAGACCATGTTGTAAGCCAACCACTGATACAGACAAATTGAGGCTTAAATTCTATCTCGGCTCCTGTTCTCCCCTTCACCTTCCAGCACTTCATTAAATGAAATGATTAACATTGATCACATGCAGTTGTAGCACAAAATGGCAAGATTTGTAAAGGCTGTTATTTCATGAGGTAGCTTACTTCATAGCCTTGTAGACACCCCTAAAATGTTGTGTCCCCTGCATAGATAAGTTTTACCTCTATCATAAAATCGCCTTTGTGTCTCCAAAGAATAATATTACCACCCATTAATCATTACTGGAGAGCTTTAGGTGTTTGGGGTTTTTTTTTTGTTACCTTGGCTCCATGCCAAGAATTGTCTGGGAGATAAAGCCTGTGGCCCAGCACAAGGAGTAGAAAAGAGGTTAGATGTGCTTGTGGTAGGTTACATTACTGAGAACATCTACTTCAGCATTTTTTTTTTTTTAATTAGCTTTCCCAAGGGTTGATAGTTTCCAGTCCAGGTAACTTCCTGCAATAATGTTGGAAAGGGACAAGAAGGTGGATCATGACGTCATTTTCCTCTGTGGTGTGATGGAGAGAGGAATCACCACCAGATTTACATTATCAAACAGTGCTAATAGAAAAGACACTTCACAAATAAACTCGTGGAGGAACCTGGTGCAAGCAAATGCTCCACAACTGTAAGTCAGGTTTACCAACTGCTGACACATGCTTTCAGCCAAAGCACACTCAGACATGGCACAGTGTGATTCCCCACGAGGTATACTCTATTTACCTGCATGACCTTTGCCTTGCTTTGATTCACCTCCATTTGGCTATACTTCCTTTATGAGATTAGATGATCTGATTGCAATCCTTGTGATTAATGCTGAAGATGATGGAGTGCTAAATGTTAACTTAAAATATCAGCTTCATCTCTGCATTTCTCAATTTCTCCACAATCCCCGTGGTAGAACACTGTGTATAACATCATTATTCTTATGCTATGAACAGATACCACGAACAATGTGGCTGCATATAAATTGAAAAGGTCCACAGTTTGACACAGCTCAGCTATGTCAAAAGGGAGAGTTAATGAAATATAGGTGGGCAAATAGGAGACAGAATAAAAGCATTAGGAAATGATGCAAATAATCCTAATGGTTTTCAACACAGATAAAAGAATATGGGGTTGCGGTCTTTTGGGGCAAGAAATGACTGCTACTCTCCTTTTCCCAATTTCTCCTGTATGTGGAAGGGCATTTCAGAGAGATATTGGCACAAGTGTTTAAGGGATATGTAATATGTTTTTGACACCGTTGGATTAGGCCTATACTTGTGAACATATGCAGATATATGTAGCAATATATGTGCGTGTGTTATGCATAAATGCTTACATACATATGCACATATGTGTGTGTATGTATATATATATTTATATGTAAATGTAATATGCAGTTATCTATATATTTAGTATGGAATATTTTTCCATTTGCCATAGTAAAAATGACTGGTTTGATCACTCCATGTCATCTATATATGTATGTAGCTTACTGGGGAGAAAAAACCCATTTTACTTTGATCTGAAAGGTGAGTGAGATGTGGTTTGTTCTGATTCATTCCATGTCAGTACAAATACAACCTGTATTTTAGCTGGAGAATTTTTATTGTGAGTGGATGGAAAATGATGTATGGAACAGAAAGAACATAGTTTAATTTTTTTTCAGGCAGAGGCTGAACAGGGAACATAGACTGTTGGATAAAAAAGCAGTTAAAAAAAAGTCTCTTTTGATTTGTAAACTGAGCAGATTTAATCTGGAAATCACCAAGGGAAAATAAATACAGTACATGATAGATGTCATTTTTATAGTGTCATTTTTTTTTGACCAGAGTTACACTTTAGCAGTTCTGCTGACATGATAGATGTTCCAGAGGTGCCTTGTGCCTCACAGAATTTTAACTGCAAACCTTTATACTTAACACGTATCTCCTAAGGCAATAAGACACACTGCAATCAACACTAACATCATTTAAACCAGCATCAGCCAGAAACTACGGGTCTGTGTCAGTTATGATTGCTGCCCATTAATGCAATCCTTCGTTATTATACCACCTATTATTTTGCCACTTGTTATTATACCACCTATCTCTAGGTGGTACGAATGTAGTTTGCATTATCCAGAAGATGTAAAATGAAATTGTATGCTCATAGAAGTGTTATTATCCACACTGTGTTGTTTCAAAATCATGCAAACTTGAGTGATTAGTCCTGTATGGGAAAAGAGAACTAGCTATGGTACCTAGAGATTTTCAGAACATGTGTTTGCTGAAGTGAGGGTGCTAGAAAAAGGGGAGAGCCTGAGAGGTGATAATTTTAAGAGGAAGAGTACAGCATAAAAAATGCCAGTAGGAAAGTGAAAGAACTGAAAAAGAGGAAAAGAGAGAGTGCAAAGTGAATACTGGCATTAAATCCAGCAAAAAGTGGTAAAGGAAAAAAGCAGATATCCAGGGGAGTGAATAAGCCTTTAGTTATCCATAAGTGATCCCATTACCAATTTAGAATTCATTACAAGCATTAGCATGGCAGCCATCAGCATCGTTTCTGGAACCTCCCTAAATGCTTTCTTTCATCCTTGTGAAAACCTCCAAAGCATAGCAATACAGCGTGCCTGGCGCTGCGCCAACCTAGAGCTTCTCAGCTGCATAGCAAAAACAGACTTATACGACCAGAAGGGGGGCCAGGCCAATGTCCTCTCCTGTCACTGGAATGGGCGGAGATGGGATGAAAGGGAACCATGGGGAGGGAGGCTCGTTCCTACGATGGATGAGGGGACAAGCTGTGTGCTTCCAGGGAGACCTTCGCCCCAGACTTCCCGTTGGCACTTTGGCAGAACGATCAGCGTCAGTGGTCAGGAAGATCTCCAGGGCTTTGGCACAACAGCCTTCTCTGCTGAAAATCTATTGCTATCCCAATTGCGCTGTGGCTGGATTCCCTCTATTGCCAGCTGAAGAGCAAGAGAGACCAACCGAATCTCTTGATATTTTGGGCAGCTCTGGTTTCATAATATCTGATAATGTGTGAACTGTTCTCAGTGATGATAGCTAAGGAAGCAACAATGGAGATACGTAGGGTTAAGAGTGTTTGCTGTCAAACAGTGTTGAAAAATGGACCTTTTGTGCACAGCCAAACATTTGCAGAAAGTTGTGCAGAATTTGATGTACAATTTTAGTTGATAAAGGTTGCAATATTTTAATGTTTGGTAAATATTTTTATTTGGTTTTGCCTCAAATATTTAATTTTAAAATGTAATTAAAATTAGCAAGTTAAATGTGTTAGCAAGTAAGAACATCCAAACCAGGGAAACACATTTTTTTTTCAAGTTGGACAAAATGTTTCTTTTCGCAAGAAATAACCCTTTATTTCTAATGTCAGCAGCAAATGTGGGAGAAAAAAGAAAAAAAAGACCCTAAAATGAGAACTATGCCTCTCGCTTCTCTGAGGACTGCTGCTCCTTTTTGTGTCCTTGGAAGGCATTTGTGCAGCCCTCCACAAAACATTGTTTTGGCATTTTGTTTTTCTGAGGCAGCGGGTCCACACTGCAGATAACTCAGTATCTCTTTTTTAATCAAATATTGAATTTGCCTGGGACACTCAGAGATTTCAAGCACATTTACAAAAACTGCTGTACTTACACAGCATCCTTCACGGTGACCCTCCGAGTGTCTTCAGGGAAACAATATTCTAACAGCGTATCATTTTCTGAGAAGCATATTGTTTTCCCTGGTAAAAAGGAGCATCCGAGTTTAAAGTTAGCTGGGATAAGCTGGTGTTAGTCTGACGGTCTATCAGGAAGAATTCTGTGCTGCGTTTTGCAAAAGAGATTAATCTCTGAGACAATTTTGGTGTAAGAACATATGGCATGCTAGCACCAAAGCCAAGTTCCAGGCGTTGTGGAATGGTGCTTGCTCTCAGAGTATGCTTGTTGGAAGTTACCTAGAGGCTACTAGTGATATAAAAGGGCTACTCAGTAGATTAGCTCTTAAAGGTATAAATAGCTATTTATGTGTAGATATGTAATCAGCACTCTGCTTTCTTCTCCCTTTGCTCTTTTGAATTTACTTATTTCTGTAAGAATAGTTTGTTTTGAGGAAGTTTAAATGAGGCTCTTATACTTCTAAAATTGGTACTTTTTTTTTTCTTGATATGACTTTCAAGAGTTATTGAAAGGGAGCAGAAAATTTTATCCTCTCTGACTTCCCTTTGCTCCAGGATCAACTGTTATCTGAATCCTGAATGTACACTTTTGCATTTCAGCAAGTGTAGTAATGTTGTTACAATTGAACATTTTACATTGCATCCCAGAAAGGTTGGTCTAATTTCCCCTCCGAGCTCGTGCTTTTGCATCCCATGTTCATATTTACATAACTAGATTCTTTGATACTGTGAATGTTGAAATGTCCTATGTCTTGATTATGTTTCTTTCTCATGTGCCAGCATCTCCAGATAAATGTGAAGAAACGTTTTCTGCCTGGCATTCACTACCCCTGGAAGTCATACCTAATTTCAAGGCTCTTTTTACCTTTTCAGCAAAGTTTTCTGGACGTTCAATCCAAGCAGTCTAACTGATCATCTTCAACTTCTATAATGACATCTGATACTCAAGATGCAGCTTAAAATACAGCGACTGCTTCCAGCTCGCCACTTCTGCATTCATCAGGCACAAATCTGTGACAGTGCTGTGTTGAACGGGAAATAATACAGACTTGGCCTTTGTTGGAGGTTTCATGAAGACTTTTCACCTTTGAAGGCGTGGAAGAAATGAGCAGCTTACCTGGGTGAGCCTTCCCTTACTGCAGGCAGGAGTTTGCACAGGCAAAAACATCAGCCTTCCCTTTGTTTCTGCTTTTCATTTCATCTTGTTGAAGCAGAACAATGTTTTTCCAGTACAGTAACATTTCAGTCCAGAAAAGCTTTTTTGCTAATTATCCTTTATTATGCTGAGTGACTGTTACAATGTGCTGCATGCAGCCCAGTCTATACAAGACAGAAGATTCCTCAGAAACCTTACAAAAACACTGAACACAGCCTGGTTCCTGAGTAGTAACAAAAGAGGAGAAAGGAGAGAAAAGGTGTAAAACTGGTGCGTGGCATGGTGAGCTTGTTGTACTCTGTAGCTTATATTGTATACATCATACGTAGTTATCTTGGTGCCCAAGTCCATGTCTCAGCAGAGAAGGACCGTTAAGGGAACTGAACAAGAAGGTCTCCAAGAGAGCCCAGCATGGACCTGGTGAGTGTTCAGAGCATTATAGCAAGCACAGTGGAAACAGTGGGAGGTCTGGGGCACTTAAGCTGATATTATGTACTGAGAGTAGGCAGTGGCCAAGTGCTGAAGTCAGATAAAACAGCAGGAAGCAGATTTGGGGATCAGTGTAGCAAAGAAATGGGAGGCAAATACATTGGATCAGGGATGTTTAAACCACTGGTCAGTGAGTATGATTTCAGCAATAACATCAACCTAAGCAAACAGAAGCAAAACAGACTTCAGTGGGAAAGGTTAAGGTAAGGTTACAGCAGTTAAGCCTGGAAATGAGAAACCTACCTGAGACAATTGTTATTGTTGTGACCATTGTTACTATTGTTATTTGCCTGGACAGACAGAAATGACTAGGTACTGTGTTTGTGGGGAACAGAATAACAAAATTTGGATTTGACAGACAGAAGGCAAGGCAGAAAAATGTAGTGCCTATGTACATTTTGAAATACCCCAGTAGTGTTTTTCTAGGATGGCATTGGTGTGTTATTGTATACCAAATGAGTCTCAGAAGCACCACACACTTGTGAGCTCACCACCATCTCATATTTCCAGCTTGTCTCATCAGTCCCACATGTGTTCTACATCTGTGTGGAAACTGAAAGCCTTATTTCAGCCTGGCCTTATTCTTTTTATCTATTAAACTGCCCCAGTTCAGTGTAGAAGCTTTAGGTTTTTCATTATTTATTTGCAATACAGCAATTTTGGAGGAGAAAAAAGCACATAAAAATGCGTTATGCTTGGAAAAAGCTTATCATCTAAGATGTACAAATATCCCATGCAACTAACTCAAGTGGCCGATAGTATAAGGTATATAAACCATATGGAGGTGTTCACTGCCACACTTTCTGGACTTTGGCAGGTCTCTCCTGTGCAGGAGAATAAAGGGGCAATAATTTTTGAGAATATGAGAGTTCTCATGGTCATTGAGAGCCTGGGTAAAGAAGCTCAGCTGAGAAAGGGAACATAAGGAAGAGGACAAAGAAAAAAAAAAAAAAGTTTTCCTTGAGGGGTGATTCTTCCAGCTAACAGACAACCTGCTAGGTCAGCAGGCCTTGCTTCAAATGATGCAGGACAGAACAGAAAGCTGGAGAGCCCCTTGCTATGTCCCAGCTGCTGGTATGGTGGGGAAGTCCTGTGCCCTCAGTCAGTGATGATGAGTAGTGTTGGCCAAAACCCAACAGCTTTGCTTTGTGAAAAATCTCAAGGTGTTTGAGATTGACGGGAGATGTCAGCACACACGAGACTGGGACTTCTGATAGTTATGGAAAGAACATGATCAATCTATCAGCCAGTGAAATGACCTGTACAATATGGGTCTGAGGCTGTATGTGAGTATGAGTATGATGTGGGTATATGTGTGTGTGTGAGGGTATCAACCAGTCTATCTTGCCCTCAAATTGTGCAGCCACCAGCTCACATACAGCAAGTTCTTGTGATGGGCAAACTGGAACCCTGTTCAGCCCTGCCTCTCCTCCAGCTAATCTCATCAGCACAAGCCCAGCGTTGCTGACTGCCCTCATCAACATTAAGGTTTGTTACTCACTGTCACACAGCTTACCCAGTGAGAATTTGTGCCTCTCACAAATGGAGTGGGGAAAAGGTAGAGCAAGGCAGCAAGGGAGGAGGGAAACTGTCTGTCTTTTCATTATTTTATTTTTTTTTTTGCACCCCAAATCTCTGTGACTGAACCCAACTCCTTCCCCAGCAGGAATCCTATTATTTCATGTCGAAAATCTGGTCACTCTGCTCATCATTAGGTTAAAACAGGATTCCCTGTGCTACGCCTAATGTGTTATGTGGGGAATTTAGTAATGACGCTTAAAATCCCTTCTAATTTAAGTTTAAATCCCTCTCCACAATTGAATCTCCCTTTCCTGACAAAATTATTCTAGATTATTTTTGAATAATCAAATTTGCTGTGGACACGCTTCCCTTGATGCACTGCGCTTCACCCTCCTCTCCTCACCCTGGAGTGTCTGGGAGCCCTAGTGCACTCCTGGCCCCTTGAGAGAATATCTCAAGGACAAAAAAAGCTGTCAAGTGGCAGGAACAAAGCCCAGGGAAGTGCTGCTCATCCTCGCTCTCCCACCCAGTCCTTAATAAAGAAAACTAATAATGTCCATTTTAGGTACCCTGCTTCTACAACTCCAGTCTCATTATTTCAGCAAAGCAGCATAAGCTGCCAGCTGCATCTTTTATACCTCCAGTCACAGTTTGCAGAGGAGCTTTTCACTGCGATTTTGAAAGTGAACCATGTCTGTCCTGTCTGCCCCACTCCTGCTCCTTCATCCCCCTTTTCTTCATGCTGCTTTCCTAGACTGCAAGGAGGGTAGGGAGAGCTCTGCAGGACGGGCAGGATATGGGGAGGGGGGAGGGGGTGGGGAGCAGCAGCCACCCCTTCTACTACCTGTGTCATTTTCTCACTTTAGTAATACCCTGACAATCAGAACGGTTCTCATTAAGCTTATCCCCCGTTCTGTTCCTTAGTTAACATGCAGACGATCTGTTACATCCTGCCAACTGCTATTGCAAATAAGAGCATTTCTGCTCTCATCCCCAGCCCCTTTCAGCTGCGGAGCCCTTTGGACAGCCGTGTCCCGTTTCCCAGAGCATCTCTGACAGAGGTTGGACTCTGGGACCGTACAGAGTGCCTCTCTCATGAGTGCTGCATCATATCTCCTCTAGTGCTGTCCCTATTGGCCTCTAGCCAAGTTTAGCCCTTGCTGAACACAAGAAAAAATCCAAGTGTTTTTTGGCAGAAATACAAACCACTTGGAGCACTTTGGCGTATGGATGTGAAGTGTTTTACAAGCATCCTTAGAAGCCCAGCGCAGCTCTTTGTGTCATAAATTTCTGTAGTGTGGACAAGCCTTGAGAAAATACCTAGGAGAGGAATGGGAGGCAACTGACAGCATAATTACTGATATGGGGGAAGAGGAGGCTAGAAATGGAAGGGGGAAGAGAGACTTGTTGATTGCACAGTATTTTAATAGTGCAGTTTGACCAAGAACTGGAAATCAGGGAGGATCCTATTTCCATAATAATTTTAAGGTTTGTTTTTCCCTACTGCTAAAAAGTCCTAAAATTAGCTAAAATCAGAATAGTTTAACTTCACCAAATAGATAATTTAAATTCACCAGAAACCAATTTTCCCAAATTCATTTTGGAATTAGAATTGCTACATTATACTTATTTTGCTCATACTTCCACACCACATGCTCCTCCAGTCTCCTTTTAATTTGCATGGGGACAATAAGAGATTTCTGCAGAGACTATATCGTATTTCTGTCTGTACAAAGTCTCTGCATCGTTGCATTCTTCAGCATGCTAATGTTGATACTAGTATTTTCTGCATGAATTTCCACATTTTTATTTCTCAGCTGATGCCTTAGATGCGGACCACAAATTTAATTCCATTTCATCAGAAGTGATGACAAATGTTCTTTGGTGAAACTGAAAGATGATATCAGAATATACTTTGTGTGCAGCACTCTCATAAGTACATCAACAAGCTATTTTTCCTAGCTACTTTATTGATGATGAGGAAGAAAACTTCCTCCATTAGAAAAATCTAAAAAAGAAAGTGACACCACTGACTTAAATTCTAGACTCAGTTTCACTGTTTTGAGTCTGGAGAGAAAAGAAAAAAAAAAGTCATCTTTATTGCCTCCCCCAACTTTATCACTTGAAGACTCACTGTCTAGTTAAGTTTCACTAGCTATGGAGTCCAGCACATTTGTGAAGCTGCTTGAAGATTAGTGGGTATTCAAGACAATAAAGCAGTGATTGAATGACCCCAGTTAGCAGGTTTTATCTTGGCAAGGAACTTATTCCCATCTACCTTAACGAGCTTGAAAATAAAATAAGCAGAAGCTGTCAAGGTCTTGGGAGGTGTGAGTATCACTCTTCAGTGTTAGCAGTGCAGCTCCATAGAGCTGCGGAGGCTCAGGAAATATTTAGAAGTCTCTGCTTAGCTATGGCTCCTCTGTTGCATTCAGACCAGCCCAAACGTCCCACCGCTAAGGGATGTGGCACAGAACTCCCAAGCTGAACTAAAGCAAATGGTAAAGCAGCTTCCTATCCATTCCTAGCTGTACAGAACATACTCTTGAATGTGGAGTGGGGAGCACTAAGGTATTCTGCCTCAATAAGCCCAAGTATATGTGATATCCTATCTCTTTGTAGGGTAAATGCTGCTTTTCCGTTAGCGTGCATGCTAATGTGGTGAGTGAACTAAACAATGCTTTTCTCCTTTGGGGAGAGAACAGACCATTCTCTGGGCAGGCTTCCACAGATATTCACTCCTTCCCTGTGTCTTACAAAGCAAATCTCCTATAAAAAATGGTGGATCTACAGTTAGAAAATGATCTTGTGATATTACCAGTTTATTGGACGAAACTATGGAAGGGGAGAGGAAATGGGTAAGAAACAATTATTCAGGAAAAGTGGGCATTATGTGTATTTTCCTAGCATGGCAGTGCTAGAGAAGGCTTTGCAGAAGGTATGGATGTTTCTTCTCTGAACAAAAGATACATTGTCCTTCAGTTCTGCATCTGGATGGCTGCCAGTGAATCTTAAGAAAAAAAAAAAAGAAGAAAAAGCATTGAACTTCTGAAACTTAGAACAGAGAGGCTAGAAAGAAATCTGAATGAACAACATCAGCATGGGGAGAAGTGGCAGAGCGTAGACTGAGGTCAGAGAAGCACTGGCCCAGCCTTCTATCCCCTGCTTGTCCATAGCTATTTCTAAGCACCAGGTTAATCTGGGGGCTGCCACCGTCAGAGCTGCTCCTGGGAGCACTCCTTACATGCTGCAGCCAAGAAGAGCTGGTTTATCTTGCTCATTTTGCCAGCATTTACCAGCACGGCACATTCAGACTGCAATGAATTAGGGAAGACTCTCATGAGAATTTATCCACTGGATCTGAAGGATTGTCAGGCTTCAAGGGCACAGTGGGAGCCAGCTGTCATCAGCTGGCACTCCTAGTTTTGGGAGAAGATGATCATGCATAACCCTAATTTTTACTACCATATGAAAATACATTGCTAGAAATTTTAGCAAGGTGCAAGAAAAAAATTAGGCAGTAACTAAAGACAATCTTTTAGGTTGTTCTCTTCAGTTATTCCCAACCTCCGAGCGTGTGTGGGGAATTCATTGATACATAAAGACTTAGGAGCACTGAAGTGTAGGGTACGGGCTGCAACTGGTACTGAAAAAACCTGGTTTTGCTTCACCTGCAACAAGTAGGACAGGAAACAATAAGGCAAATGGGGACATCCCTCTACATGGTGAACAGCCAACTATCAAACATCAACTAAAGATCAGAAGTAATTGTCATATATACTTAGTCTTTATGCTTTGATAGAGACTGAGAAGGAGGCAATTTAATCAATTTGCTATACCCTCTGTGATATGCATG
This sequence comes from Zapornia atra, assembly GCA_013400835.1. Taxonomy (NCBI): domain Eukaryota; kingdom Metazoa; phylum Chordata; class Aves; order Gruiformes; family Rallidae; genus Zapornia; species Zapornia atra. The sequence continues at coordinate 87,075 of VZTU01019681.1, read as the reverse complement.
TCTCAGAAGTTTGTTGTTTTGAAGCTGTTTTGAAAAAAAAAAAAAGGCAGAGATTTCATCTACAGATAATATGCTAAAAGTAGTTATCAGAGAGGCCTAGAAAAATGTATTAGTAAGTAAAGGGTAATAGAGTTTAAAGTAATGACTGGAGGTTAATATGATAATAAAGTTTGGCCAGACAGGTATGAGGAATCCTTTCACTACATGCCATGAATATGTATCACTCCTGTCTCCTCCAAAAGGTTTTCTGCACAGTTTGAATTTTTTCTGTGTGTGTGAGGACGTATGGACTAATATTAATTTGTCCTACTCTTTTTTGACATGTTAGTAAACTGTCCTTTATTGCTGATAATATATATTTTTAATTGTCTTTTATAATCATAAAAAAAAAAAATCATTAATACGTGGCCGGTCAAGCTTTGCATAAAATCCCTGTTAGAGTACTATATTAGACTATGGAATCTGTCACACAAAAATAAGATAAAGACCTTAGTTTGCTATTATAAAAATGTGGCCAGCTACAATTCACGGCCACAGCAAAAGAAAAAATGATGCTGAAAATTGGCACATTGAGATATTCTCACTGTTCAAGTCCAATTATCTCCTTGGTAACAGGTTCTTTCATTCATTACATATTGTATTGTCAGAATAAACCATGTAATAGTGCTGTATCTGGGTCTATTTTGCTCCTGAAAATATGGAATACAGAAGCATAAATATGCAAACTGCTAACCAGTTTCTTATACTTACTGGAAAATTAAAATAGCCCTGTGAGTCCAGATCTGTCAGACAACAGTGCTCTTCACTTTTCGTGTGTAGCTTTCCTTTTAGACACAAGTCACCAAAAGTTAATGGGTTCTAAGTTATTTACAGGCTAGTGAAAGAAACTCCACCTGGCCATGTTTTAAAATCCAGCTTCCACAAACAGATTGCAATTTCACCGTGCCCATAACCTCATTCAAATGAACATGTTTTACACATTTCATGCTTTTACCAAAGTTGAGTGGACTTTACTTGAAGTGCAGGTGACACGATTTACATAAACCCCCAGACTCAGTGTATGGGGTTGCAGCTCTATGTGCTGAAGGTTTATCTTGATGTTGTTGATTTTTGTGGGATTTTTGTGACTGACGACAGCTTAACTGCAATTAAGATAATGGTTGCTGGAGACTGAGAGTGGAAGAAACCCTTCATGCAATAATTATCAGATTTAGTGTCAAGGAAACTGCTACGTGTGAAATAGAACAAGGCAGAGCCAGGCTACTAGAGCCTTGTGTAAGCTGCTATCTGTTTCAGGCCAAGATCCAAAAGCGATTTATGGTCTCAATCCAAAGATTTTGGCTGGGATAGGAACCCATTTCTCTTCATTGCACAAGCACATACGAAGAGGTGTTCTGCCACCAAAGACACTTTGAAGTCTTGGTAAAACAACAGAGAGAAAGGGGATGGGATGGAAAGATGACAGTCACTGGGACTGGAATGTGTCTTGTATATGGCTTTGTGGTAGCTTCTCCTGTGAAATGGAAGCAATAAACAAGCATCAGAATAATAAATTCCTGGCTGGTTCTTTCTGAATGTTCACAGCATCTGAAATCTTCTTTCTTGGTCCAAGGAATAATATCACATAGTGCCAGTACAGTTAGAAACCAAGAAAGGTGTAGTGTAAGAATGATGTCTGCAGTCCCCTCGTGTAGGAGACAGCATTACCATTCATAGCAGAAGCTATGTACCTTTTAGGTTAGAATCTGCCAGCCTGCCTATATCCTGCTGCTCAGCTACTGGTATTAACTTGGCATGTTCTGTCAGTCATTACCCTCAATGTCAATCCTAAGATTTTCTTGGTAGGAGCAAGAAGTGGGAGCATTACGACATACAGCACTGCTGTGCATGAATAAGAAGTCTGCCCTCCTCTGAAAAGAGTAAATAAGAAGTCTGCCCTTCTCTAAAAGGTGGGTAGATGAGGTACTTAGAGATATGGTTTAGTAGATGACAGGTATGGTTGGACTCGATGGTCTTAAAGGTCTTTTCCAACCAGTGTTGGAAAAGTGTTTCTGTGATTCTGTGATAAAAACCAGTCTCCATTAGAGAAATGTCTGCTGCTCATACCAATGGCACTTTGTGCAGGGGTGGGTGATTTGAAAGAAACAATCTTGTTTAGGTAGGTATTTATCACAAAGTTACCCATTTTAAGATTAGGTAAGAAGATAGTAAATTGGAATATGAGCCGAGGAGAAGATGAGAGTACTATTAGGATTCACATTATGTCCCAAGGACCAAATATCTGAATTTCCCAGAGAAAGTAGTGTCCCCCAAGATCAGTTGAAAACTCAGACTTCTCACTGTATCAGCAGTGTTACATGTATGTGAACTGTGTACATGTACATGTGATGATCTAATACAAAGCAGAGATTTCAGTGGGGCTCCTTTCATCTGTATTGCATCACAAAGGTGGTGGTTGGTTGAGCTTCACTGTGTACAGCGCAGCCAACCCACAACTGGATTTACACTAGCAACTCTAGTTGTGTAGTTTATTCATAAGCACTCAAAAATGTTCCTAGCATGAATGCTTTTCGGCTGCACATTATACGTGTGTATTGGCTGACAAAAGCACACTCTGGAGTGTGTTAATGGTTACTTAGGAACAGTTGCACTTTCCTTAGCCAACTTCTGCGGGCACGTTGCCTGAACACAGAGATCTTCCCAACTGCAAGGACTGACATGATTACGGGACAGTAGGTTCATGAAGAGAAGACATTTTTATATTCAACTGCCATGATCTTGGACTCTGCCATTTTGGGTATTTCTGTTTTATCATCTGACAAGAGGGAAAACATACACTAGCGGTTTTATTGCTAGAAAACATATACTACCATTATATTCCAAGTTTAACATCAATGTGGGGTTTTTTTCATACTGACATGAAGAGAGAAGAGTTTCACTCTCTGGTGAGAGTGTTTTACCACAAAGCAAAAAGCTGCAGCCCAAGGAGTATATCTAGAAAGGTCTGGGAAAAGTCTTTCACAACTGGACATTGAAGCAATTTCTCATGAAAACAAAAAAAGAGATTAATTCTGTAGTATCTTGTTTTCTTCTCATAGGTCCTGACTCCTGAAGTTCTATGTTTCAGTATTCTGCATGCTGTCATATGGAGGAAAAGCACAAAATCAGTATTCATGAAAGTGACTTGAGCGATCATTCAAGTACGCCTCCCCATGTAAAGTTAAGCATCCAAAGGATGCCAAAAGATGACCACACTCTACCCACTGGAGTCTCAGTTAGATAAAAATCCACTGATTCTTAAGAGAGATGTTTTCATTGCCCAAGACAATGATAAAACCCCTTAAAATACTGCTATATTTCTGGGCTTTCAGGTAGCTACTGTCCTCTGTAACTTCAGATGCATTTTAGGATTACTAGTGTTGAATTTGAAAAGGACTTGAGGGTTTTAATACAAATATTAGTGTCAAAAGAGAATTACAGATATAAGTATTGCAGGGTGCTTTCACAAGATTCTCATACTGGAAGCTAAACAGAAATTAAAGTACTTCCAAAAGGAATTTGAATAGGGAATAGGGATTTTCCCAGCTCTATCACATGTTTATGAAATCTGTTTGATGTGTGTTTTTGAGGAGGACAGAGAGCCCTATGTCTAACTAGTGAAATAATTTAGAGACTCAAGTAAGATGCTATTAACTTTACACATTGACTTTCTTAATTGGTGTTGGATCTCAGTGACTTTTAACCATGGGTGAACCCTTTTTCCCACCATTAAGGTATGGAAAATTCTGCATATCCACAGTGGGATTTACTATTAGGGCTTTAAAATCTAGGCTGGTGAAAATTTGTATATGCTCAATACAATTTATACAGCATTGGCCTAGCTAAACACTGATGGTTCCTACTAGATTAAAGGTGTTAAGGTTAATAGAGTTAGACTGAGGTTATGCTCTGAGACAGACAGGAATAGAGGTTTATCTCTTTGTTTGTGGAGCTCCTTCATTCCACATGGTCTTGTCCCCCTAAATCAGCACTTTTACTGTATGTTACTGTCATTGTTCCGGCTTTCCTTTGGTCTCACCAGCAATGGAGCCACGGTGTTGATCTTAGAAGCTGGCAGTGTTTTAAATACAGCAGTGTATGATCAAAGCAGACCTAGACTTTATAAATCTGCCTTTATTACTTACTCATTGTTACCCTATGCAGTTTATTCTTTCTGCAGGTATGATAGGTGAATGGCAGGATTTAGCCCGGTAAAGAGTCCGTGACTTCAGGCTTTTCTTTCCTTTGGAGCTTTTTGCTGTGTGTTATGCATATATATGTGTTTATTTATTTAGGAGTGTAGAAAACTTATTTGATTGCCGTTAGTTCCAAAATGATCATAGCATGTATCATCTTTTACAAGTCAGAAGTATCATAAAAGACAGAGACTGCCTGGGGGCATCTGTAGTGAGATGGACATGAAGGAAGGAAAAAGAACAGAGACGTAGAGGAAATCTGGCTTCATGAGTTCTGCTGTTCATGAAATAAAACTAACTAATACTAACACTAACACTAATACTAACACTAATAATAGCATCTCCAATGGGTTGTAAATCCTGTACTCTTTAAGTGACAGTCTTTGATACGACAAGTATGTTTAAAAAACAATAAAATAAAATGGTGGGAGAGATTACATCCCCTGAAGCTGGGGATATTTCTTACAGTATTTCTTTTTCCCAGCTCATTATCTGTATGGCTCATTGTCCCAGTGCTGTGTCTCCCATAGAGAGTTAAAAAAGCGATAAACAAATAGATCTCAATTTAGCAGCAGATCCTTCTGGGAGAATATTTGTAAAGCTGGAATTTTTCCATCTTCCAAATTTCCTGGTGATTTTGTATCTGAATGTTTTTCAGATATGAAAGTCTTTTCATATCAGCTTGACAGGAAGCAGTGCATACCACACTACTGTACAGTACCTAGAGTTTAAAAAGAGAGATGAACAACCTGGCTTAGCAGGGGATGCAGGAAGAAGTGGTTCAGCCCTTGAGCCAAATCTCAAACCGACCCCAAACTAATTTGTGTCTGGTTGAATGTTGTCTTTGAATCTTATTTGTTCCAGGGTTCCCTGGAGAAAGAAGATAGCAGTGTATTTTGAGCTGCCTCTTATGTAGGGAAGCCCCATAACTCATGAGATTTGAAAAGAGCATCTGGTGAAAGCCCGGCAAGGGGTAGAAAAGGATGCATAAAAGACAGAAACAGGGCCCAAGTTCCTCAGAAGTTGTTTATCCTGTCTGCTAAAATGTCTCTTTGGCTGTTTCTCTGAGTCATGCCATGATAATAACAATACTCTGCACTATTACAAGGGTGGTTGGTGAGAGAAGAGAAAAAGTAAGGTAGTTCCCATTGCTCTAAGGCACCCTCAGTGAGTAATACATACGAGTCTTCACATTCAATTCCAGCTATCTTCAATAAAAGGATTGTTTATTTGCCACAGGGTAGAAAAACAAAGGTAAACCAAAGAAGAAATAATCAGAAAATAAAAGTTAAGCAGACTGTAAGCACAATAGACCAGATTACTTCAGGGGTACGTTTGACCCAGCTAAATACATTATCGCAAAAAAAAGCATTCAAGCTGGGCATGAAAGCTGACATCTTAAAAGTCGTTTAGTGTCTAAAGTTAGGCACCTAAATCTAGATTGTGAGGGCTTAAAAACAAACAAAAAAAGGAGAAAAAAAAAAAGGAATCTTTCCTGAGGTGGTCACATTTCTGCAGTACTTACAAACGCGAGCAGTACCTGCGGGGAACCATGTTTTTCACCTTTACAGCTCAAGTGCTCCATTTGAGACAACCTAGCACAGAGCTGTAGAGAAACTTCAGGGCATAGTGTCACCTCTCTTCCTTGCCTTCCCGCCGATGGAGATGCGATTAAAATTCAATAAAAGACAAAGCAAGAAGCTTTGTATCTGGATTGCAGCTTTGCTATAGGAAATGGGTATTCATAAACACTTAACTCCTGTTCTCACTGTGTTTGTTCCTAATTTGCAATGCTTTTTGCCTTTATGTTGTAAACTCTCCTGTCTCTTCCAGCTCCTGCCATCTTGCTTGTCTAAACATCCTAGTTTCTCTGTGGGATCATAAGAATGGGCCACATCCAGGCAGGGACTGTGAAATATAAACTCTCTTCTCCGTTTTGCTTATTATATATTCTTTCTTTGCATTTCTGGAGAAAAAGCTTCCAACTGAAGACCTCTTACTGAAGGGATTCAATTGCCATAGTTCAGATACAAAAAATTTGTACAGTGTTCATACTTGTAGCTGATTTCACTGGGAAATTAGGGAGGTAAACGAGAGTTGGGATTACTTTCCTGCACCCAGAGACACGCTCAGTAATGCAATACATCTCTCCCAGTCAATCAGATAAAATTTGGTTTTCGCTGCAACAAAAAAAGCATTTCTACTGTAAAATTGCCTTAGCAGATACTGTGGAAGCCGCATGATCTGACCCGTGCGTTTCAAACACCAAAAAGCATATTTTTGTCTCATTATTTCACATTCAGTTCTGATTTATTCTCTATTTGCATTGTTTACAACATTAATGATTTGCATTTAATCAAATAATTCCAGTCCAGTTCCATTGTATAAATTGGTCCTCCAGGTGTTCACATAAAATCCCATTAGTGTGTTTTCTCTCAGCGCACCTAGGGATACAATATCCCATTACTATGAAAATGGAAATAACTGTATTCCCAGGCAGGTGAAGTGTTGCATAGCATAACTGCCATGCTACTAAATTTTAACACTCAAATTTTCTTATACAATATAATTCGTATCAGAAATGCAGGACAGTGGCTGTCACACATGATATGTGATGTGTTTTTTTTTAAGTTTTAGCAAAAAAATCAATCTAGCTGCATGATTTGTGAGAGCAGGAACTCCCTCCCCCACCTCTTCCATATGTTCCAAATGAACTGCTACATTCACATGAGCAAAACGAAGCTGGAAATAGAAACTGGAGCCCAGATCCTCCTTTGGCATAAACTAGTACAGTTAAATTAAAGCTAAAGGGTGCTGGTTGATGAAAACAAGTGAGGATATGGTTCTTGAAATTTGATTTATTTTATTGCCTTATCCACTAAAAGAAGAGCATTCCCACTTTGCAGGTATTCCTGTCTTATAAGGTGGAAACGAGGGTGGTGCTATACATCTTCTGGAAAAGGTCTTGGTTTAAAAAATTAAGAAACATGACATTTCATTTTTAAGATCTTTTTGTGCTTTCACAATATCATTGAGCTAGCTCAGGCTGGAATATTAGCTATCAAAAATGAGGACCTTTGGATGTCTTTGGAAAAGTGTGGCTGGATTAAGGACACCATGCTGAAGCAACAGGGAAACCCTGAGAAAGCTCTCAATTTTGTGAAGAGCCAGAAGGAATTTACCAAAGGCAAATCGTGCTTGACTAGCCAGAACACTTTCTGTGGTGAAATGCTGGGCTCTGTGGAGGAGTGGAGAGCAGTGGATATTTGACTCAACTTTAGCAAAGCTTTTGACATACTCTTGTCGAGTACCCACATAACTTCACAGAGGAGATAAAGACTGGATGCCTGGTAGTTGTTAATGACTAGAAGTCTAATTGGCAGCAGTCTGGTGTTCCTGTGGGGCTGACACTGAAGCTGATTCTGTTCATCCTCTTCAACAACAGCCTGGGTGATGGGCTCACATGAACGAGACCTCTGCAAAGTTGCAAATGGCACCAGTTTGGGGGGTGTAGACGGCATGCTGGAGGGCAGGCCTGATAGGGGGGGGACCTCAACAAGCTGGGGCAGAGAGGAACCTTGTGAAGTTCAGCAAAAGCAAATGTAAATACCTGTGCCTGGGTCAGTGTAACCCCGTGCCTAGTCACCAGCTGGGGTCAAGTGGGGAAGCAGCAGTTTGCTGGAAAGGAACCTTGGTGGTCAGCAGTGTGTCCTTATGGGGAATAAAGTACTTTGGTAGTCAGTATTCACAAGGCACACTTGGATTGCTGTGTCCAGCTTAGGGGAATTACTGCTAAGATGCTGAGGAGATAAAGGATGTGGTATACAAGGGAAGTCTAAGTTTTTGTGTGTATGAGTCTAGTTGTGGTCTTCCATTACCTGCAGAAAGGTTACAAGGAGCACAGAGACTGACTCTCCTCTGATGTACAAAAAAAGAGGATGCGAGACAGCAGTGACAAGTGGCAGAAAGGGAAATTCTTACTAGGCTGTCTTGACAGAGACAGGTTTACATGCATGAAGGAGTATTAGTGAGGTCCATTCATCAAATCTGATAATGAAAGCTAGTTCTGGAGAAAAGACAGATGGACAGACAGAAGTTACAGGGGAAACTGCTCACAGGCGAGCAGGTAAGGTAAGTGATGAGGGTCCCCAGAGGAGTATCTTCCCTTCAGGACCTCTGCTCCACAGCAGGGTTCCACCAGGGTAATTCTGCTACAGTAACTCTATAGTTTCCACCAGCTTTTGCTCAAACTCCTTCTTGGTCAGTTGTTGCCACTGAGAAGGCCGTTAGTATTGAGTGGAGCATGCTTTGATGAGGGGCTGATGCTGTGCACTGCTTGGTGACTGAGTTTTGTGCATGCATGTTGTTGTTCCCCTCATGGAACCCAAAAAGCTACAGCTGAAGGGAAAAGGGGAGAAGAGGAGGAAGAAGGGATGATTGTCACACCAGCAGAAATCACTTCCCATGGAAACCCTCCACAAGAATGCTGTCAGTGTTTGCAGCTGTATGAGAGAAAACGGTGAAGAGCAATGGGGAAAGCTACCATCACAGGGGCTCTGGAAAACACTTCTCTGGCAGCTTGGGTGAAAGGGCATGAAACTGGGCACGAAAAGGCAGTCTTCAACACTGCAGGCAAAGGGTCCTTAGGAAGCCAGAAGGCTAAGGCATCTAAGACACCATGCAGTGAGCCTTATGGAAAGAATTCTTCACTGAGAGAGTGGTTTGGCAATGGAACAGAAGCTCAGAGATGCTGTGAAATCTGCCTTTTTGGATATACCCAGAGCTTGACTGGACAAGAACCTGAGCAATGCAACCAGCCCTCGAAAGTAGGCTTGCTCTGAGTGAGGGGTTGGACTAGATCCTGCCCAGAGCTCCCTTCCAATTTGTATTTCCCTATGATTCTCTGTAAATAGTGTTGAATATCATCAGCACTGTAAATATATTTCAGATATGGTGATGGAAGGCTTAAACTCTTGTCTAAAAATTCCTGTAAGGGGAGAATACAGAGCATATGCTCACATTGGACATGTTTTGATCAGTATAGATGATGATTAAAAAAAAAGAGATTATTTTCATTGCAGAGTGATTTCTACCTTTGAGATAATTTTTATAAGGACTTCATCTTTTTTACTCTCTTTGGATTGTGACTTATGAAAAATTTAAAAGATGATTCAAGCATAAGTGCCAAACACACTGAAGGTTTTGCAGCTAAATTTGACTCAAAAGTGACTTCAAGGAAAGCTATAATAATGAAGATTTCTTAATGTCATGAAAGCTCCTTAATACTATTCATAAAAATAAAAGTGTTTACTGCTTGAGCTAAATGCTTCCCCAACATTAAAAAATCATCTGCACATATCAATTCTTCTATGTTCTTCCCCAGGCTTCCCAACAGATATTCTGGGAGAGAGAGATTTTCCTAGGTTTATAAAAAGGAGCAGGAACAGGTGAGGGAATTTATTTATAATATGCATCTTCAGGGAGTTATATAAATGAAATCTGAATTCTTTCTATTTGGTATAAATCAGAGTTCAGATAAATGAGGCCCTGTCCATATTCTGGGTGAATTCAGTCAATCCATGTTAGGATCAAATTTAAAACCAGCTTCCAGCACAGAGCCCAGCCACTGTGCAGCCTAGCCAGCTACAGTACAGAACAGTTTCATTGGAGTTCCAGCCCCCAACCAGCATCTGAGAGCTGCAAGAGTTCTTATTATATGCCCTAGCAGGAAAAATGAAAGGGTTGGGGGACTGTGTCACTCCTGTCTGAGTGAGTGGACTAAGAGACTTGAGCGAGCTGACAAGTTGGGTTGGTGGTGCAAGTTCCAGTCTGTATCAGATGCTGGAGAAATTCCTGTGCAGTTCAGGGTCCCACTATTGAGAAAGCTAAATGTATAGTTTGCCTGGTTAGAGCAAAATCTTCATCTTTGTGCAACCTTAAATAAAATGTGTCTTTTTTTCCTCTTTTTTTTTTTTTTAAATTTATTTCTTTAGCTGATTAGCTCCATGAAACTGCTGAATGACTGATGGGTACAGACCATTCAAAAAATGATCAGAACCATACTGGGTTTTGATGGAGGGAATTATTCTGTGCAATTATTTATTTAAAAGATACAGGATGGCGGTGGTGGTGCTTACAAATAAATGCAAGAAATCCAGACTAAACCATGGGAGATCAGGGTTATGCTTTTTCTGTGTTTAGAAGTTAGCCAAGGGGACGGTGTCATTTACTCTGATGCAAATCCAGTTGTGTACCTTTGCCTGGGAGAATAGAGAAGGAGGCATTTTAAAGTCCTATGAGAGAAGTGTGGACTGATCCTTAGGCCTGGATATACAAGGGTGAGCCCTATCTCCTTCTGAGGTAACTAAGAAGTTGGTTTTTTTTCCTTTCTTTCCCTGCTCACCCTTTAGTTATATTTATTCTATTTATTGAGCCAATAAAGCTTTATGGAAAGGAGAAACAAAACAAGAACCCATGAACGTCTAATCCTAGATCCAGATATGGGAAGGGGGCAGTAAAGATATCTAGGCTGTTTTTCTTTACCATTGTGTCTCCTACTTTGCTGTAAATTGAACTGGAATGAATGGGATCATTTCATGGGGGCTAAAATTCACAAAATGCAGCCCTTAGCCCACTTGCAATATTCCTGAGCATACTGGAAGTATACCATGGCATCTGTTTAATTCAATCCATACCACTTGGGAAGGACAGCAGGGTCCTGCTGCTATAGCACGTTTCCAGCAGCATGTTGAGTGAGGGTCTGTAGATGTGAAATAAGGACATCATACAATACGAAGCTGAAATACTCAGGTTGAATTAACACTGTAAATAAATAGGAAATGCTGTGAATTATATACTTGAGCTTCATGCAAACTGAAAAATGCTACGTGGAAAAAAAAAAAGTCAGAGAAGGAGCTATATCTGCAGCATTTTATCTTTCCACATCACTTCCTTGACTGTTCCCTAGCTGCTTACATTCAGAAGCAGTGACGCCACAGAAGAAACTGTGGAAAGCTAGATCATTGCTCATGTAGCTCTGGTGCAGGCAGTGGAGAGCATGACTGCTGGTCACACCCTTCTGGTGTGTTTTGAGGGATGCTCTGCGGGCCACCCTCAAGATCAGTCTGTCTGTCTGAACAGCAAGTCTGCAAGCCTGCAAGTCTGCAAGGTGAGGTCTTGGGTGAGGTTTCCTTCCCAAAATTCAGTCACCTTGAGCATTCCAGGTGGCTGAGTGATCTGCCCATTTGTTTAGCGCCCACACCACCAGGACAGCCTAGCCAGCAGGTCTGTTAGGTCACCACTTGCACAGACAACGGAAGAGAAGGTTGGAGCAAGTCTGAAAAGATCAGCTAGTTTTATCCCATTTTTTTGATCTAACCACCCTTGCACTAAACACTAGAAGTCTGCCCTGACTATCCAATTTATTTTTTTTTACTGTCAAATAATGCAAAACCGGGGGTGCAGTACGGATTTCTTGCTTACTGCCCAGCCTGCAATCATCCACGCACTGCTGCATCTGCTGCAGAAAGTTTGATGGAGGAACTGAAAATGCAGGAACAGCCTGACACACGCAGTCATGTTTTCCCCTGCTTTTTTCTTCATTGCGGAGATCAAGAGAGGACTAGCTAATGTATTCTATTGTTAATTTGCCTTTGTAAGATATTGCTCCCTGAGCCTTGAGATAGAAGGGTATATCTTCTGCTAATCCAACCCTCTAGAGGCATTTTAGCAGCTAATCTGGTTGAATCAAATCATTCCTGCTGCATATGATTAATTTTGGGCCAATTTAATTTTTATTAGTCATGGGTTTCAGTCACCTAGAGTTGCATGACTATAATTGCCCTTGAGCACATGGAATTTCTTTGTAGATTTGATTTGAAAATACATCGAGGTAGCCCTGCCTCCACTTCACCTATTTGTGCACTGCCAATCTTGTCACCTAGATTTGCACCCTCTTAAATATAGGTTGATAAAATAAAAAAAACCCAACCACACTCTGCGGCTAAATTTGGTGAGTCCATTTGCCTTACTGATTGGGGGATTTCTCAAGTGAATTTAGTGCTTTAGAATGTGGTGCCTATGGCACCCATGAAAGGATTAGTTTATGAAGGCTGGCTCTTAGAAATGGCCCAACAATAGTGCCTTATCCTCGGGATCACTTATCAGTCAATGGGAGTTTGTTCTCAGGAGGGCCAGAGCCAATGGGTAAACTCCTGTTTACGCGAGCTGAGGAACTCTGTCTCAATGTTTGGATAAATTATCACTTTGTATCCTGTTGGAGGTAGAGTGGTACAGGGAGCTTAGAGGAGTCTTCAGCTTTTGCTGGTGCGGCTTTGAGTCAGCTCCCTCCTGCCTGTGCAGCCGAATAAATTTATTTTCGCCTGGAGACGAGTTGCCTTATCTTGTGCTTCCCTTTTCCCCTCCCACAAATCCCCTCCAGTTGCACCAGTGAAGCTAGGGCGTTCCCGAGAAGCTCACAGGTCTTATGGGACCTGGGCAGCCCAGGACCTCGCAGTGAGGAGGGCAATAATGGCTTCAATGAGTGCCAGCAGGGATAATGATTTTTCTGCTGTGGATAGTGGAGAGAAAGTGCCAACTGAGTTAATAGAGGCAACAGTACCGTTTTTTGGCCAGCGCCAGGCAGGGCTGGTTTTCAACTAACGACCTGGAAAGGTTCCTGGTACCATTACACCACCCCCAAGCACCCGGCCGGCTTTTTAGGGACTGGATTTCCACATCTCATGGTGAACATTAGGTCCTAGATATCTGTGCTTGATTGGTATGGCTTGAAGAACCGCTTTTTGTTTAACGAGTATAGTGTAAGAACAAATGAAGGGAAAGCCACGCTATCTCTTCTAATAACATTCGCTTTTTACTGAAATCCCATAGAGATGTACCAGACACCGGTGGTATTAATATTATGCGACTTAGCTGATGCTAAGAAGCATTTGGGAAAACTTTGACTGACTGGCTCATGCAGTTGCTAATGAGGATATCTCATTTACAGGGATACAGCAGAGTAAAGAGGTTTATTTCTCAGTATGCTATTGCCCCGTCTGAGAGATGAGAGAAATATTGAAGGGAAGAGGAGATGTGAGGAGTTGTAAACCTCAGTCTTGCCTCAGCCCTGATGGCATGAGGCATCTAACGTTAGCCTCCGCTCTACCCAGTCGTGGTGCACAGACACAGTAATGCTGTGAGCTGCAGGCTGGACCTTTCTGCATGGACGTGAACACCCAGGGACAACAGTCAAGAGAGAATACAGCCAAGGGCAGCTTTCCTAGGCAGAGCTCAATGAGAGATGGCTTCAGGCACCTGGGGGGTTCCCTGTGCAAAGCACTCTTCCCAGATGAGAGCATAGAATAATTGCTCATTTTAAAGCCAAGGAAACTTTCAGGATATAGCTTTGCCTGCCTCTGAGGAAGCAACTTGTCACCCTTGTTACCCTTGAGACTCCTGCCATACGTACGCTTCTTCCATTAGCCACCTACTTCTCTGCGGCTTCTCTGGGAGGAAATAGTTCTGCTTTTGTCAAAGCACAGGAAAAGGGATTTATTTATTTGTTTATCTGTTTTCTGGGCTGTGCTGCTTTGCCTCTCACAATGGAGGTGGTTGGAATGTGTGAATGGAGATAATGTGGACAGATTGATCTGCGCTAAATGAATGTCATGACAACTTCTGTGAGAAACCTATTTGAAATGTCTATTATTTTACAAGAGAACTTCAGCCACTGTATTTTACAAAGGATAAAGGGACTTACTGCATTATGGATGCCAATAAACTTTGGATTCCAAAATAGATTTAGTCACTCCGAAGCCACACACATGAATTTTTTAGTATTATTCCCAACCTTGGAGCGCATTTGCAAATGTACAATTCTTAATAGTAAGTTTCACTTACTACAACTAAATTCTCATGTTGTCATTGTGGGAAGTAATGTGACACCATTTTTAGTCTTGTTGAAGTTAATGAAGCTCTCTGTGGACTACTCAACATGGTCGAAATTGTTTTCGCTCTGGTGTAATGCTGAATAGAAATCATTGTTCAATGTACACTTTTCATTGTACACTTTCCAATGTACACTTTTCATGTACAACTCTCTCAACTCTTCTGAAAAGCAGCGGTAAATGCTGGCTTTAGGGAGCTACATTTCTCCATCCAAAGAAGAAAAAAAACCAGAAACCCAGCTGTAAACTTCAGGGTTAAAACATTTTTGCATTTCTGGTCATGTCCTTTGTGGTATCTTTCAGAAGGAGGGTAAGCATATCTGGAAACCCGTAAGTACAGTTTATATGCATTTTAAATTGGCTGAGCTAACATTCGGTTTAATTGGAAAGAGTCCTGAATGCAAAGCAAAGCCTTCCCACACTGTAGAAATCCATATGTTGAAATACTTCCTTTTTTTAGAATTTCACAGTGCTATAGCCAAGAGTTGCTAGAACAAGGTCCCCGTGCTGTCCTGTTTTGAAAATAAACAAATTGACAAATCTGTTCTTTGTGCCGCAGCCACCGGTTCCTTGGTATATTTGCAAATGCAGAAACATAAAGCTGAATAATCCGCTTCTCTCAAGACTGCACATTAGGCAATTAAGGGGGTATGTTTGCAGGAAGGCACACTGGGCATTAGGCACACGACTATTAACAATAATAAGAATTGGGCATTTAATTCCCTTCATAGGGATGAAAATGTATCTCTGCTGTTTAATGCAAGCCAGTGTAGTATTATGTGATAAACACGGATCAATAGAAAAGGATTTTTAAATTTAGAATGCCATTCCTCTACCACAGAATTGGCAATAGAGACTGCTTCCCAGTAATAGAACCAGTCTACCTCTGCTGAGACAGGAGCAAAGTTATCTGAGGAAGTAGTGACAATGTCATTTATTTTAATGAGGCTTGTTCTCCAACAAATGCTGTTTCCGCGCTCTCAGGAAGGTTCCAGTAATGCTATAAAAAATAAAAAAGAGCCCTATCAAATGCCCGAGCACAGCTGTGTTTATGTAAGCTCAGACCACAGCACATAGCAAGGCCTTGTGTTCAATGAGTAGGAGAATTACCTAACCAGGTATGTCAGGGCTTCTTACGGTATCTACCCTAGTTGGGTATCCAGCTTTTTTAATCCAGCTGATGAACTCCTTGTCATGTATCCTTAGGTGATTCTTCTGTGTCTTGAACACTAAAAACTCCAGATTCAAACTTTGCCAGATGGATATTAAAAAACCAACAACAACTATTGCTTTTAGGACTTTAAGATTTCATCATCCTTAGCCCTTTCCATGGTATTGTATCTAACTGTATACCCTTTTGTCTTGCCAGTCCCAGTCCTGATGGGGGGAGTGGGGGTGCGGGGAGAAAACCAACAAATTGGCTTTGCTGTGGGGTTTGGCAGAGTTAGCTTAGGGAGAAAAGCAAGCTGAAACTGGCACGCAGTCTGCATTTACTTTAAACTTGTGTTTCAGCAGTCTAGCAAACCCATCGGGAAACTTAATTTCTAAAGATGAACATTATTGAATTACAAAAGCTATATTTAGGTCAATCTCTTCATGCCAAAATTATTAGACTTTACTAGGAAAAAAATATATTACCAGCTAGAAACGTATTAGCACTACTTGTGTTAAGTGGAATAACTGTATTTTAATGCACTTTTACTTAATTCTGAAGATCCAGTGCCTACTTCTGACATTTTGAAAAACATGGGAAGCTTGTATCTGGAAGGCATTTGCAGGTAATCACTCAATTCGGGTTAGGCAGATAGTTCTGTTAGGGGAATGCTCTTGACCATATTTTCCCCTGCCTGTGCTGCTCCTTTCTCCCTGCTAGTGCAAGTGTTATAGTGAACTTGTTCAAGAAACTGTTCTTGGAAAAACACCATGCAGAAAAAGGTGGGGGAAGTTTAGAGAATTGAAACATTTGGAAGGAGAAGAAAAAAAAATCATGCAATGGTACAGAACCAGTGTAAGCATGTGGTGAAAATTTAATGTTCTTTTAGCAGGCATGTTTTTTTGAGCATGATAGTTGGAGTTTCATTTACAGCAATGAGTTATCATGCCTTGTCAGATACAAAGCTGTGGGTTTATTATAGATTAACTTGTGACATTTTTAACTTTCCCGAAGCAATTTTGAAATGTAAGTTAGACTAAAAGCCCAGGCAATGTTTGTTCCATGAAGTGGTAATTGATGAAAAAGGGTTTGATGAGTAAAAGAAGTTATGGACCTTTCATTGAAGTTTAAACCCTATTCATAAAGGAACTCCATGCTAAGTAATTGGGGTTGTCATGCTTATGATTCAGAATGAGTGGGCAATGCTTATAGCAGTGTGAAATGGAACTTGAGCTCAGCCACAAAATCTTTTCTTCCTGTACACCACCACCAACTCATTCCTTATGCCTCTTAAGGGAGAAGCAACTTAAACTGGAAAAAAAAACAAAACCAAAAACCAGAAAGACACAGACTTTTCATATAAGTATAGCAAATGACACCTGTTAACATTGGCATTTAGCATAGCAGTCAGTTTGCTGTAGTCCAGAGTAAGGTTTATAACCTGCATAGTAATTTTTCTGGACTTCCCTTTTAGAATAAAACATCTAAGATAAAGCATCATTGAAGAATTTTGTGGTAAAGATGGCTATCATCTGCCCTTTCACCTTGTCACTTCTCTGTTCTGAGCTTCAAGAGAAGGTGATAAAATATCTTGCTGGCAAAAATGCTGCATTATGTGTGCTTTTTCATTGTTAAACTCTATTTTAAAAATGAAAGCCTTGCTAAATATTAAGTCCCAGTTTCACACGTCGACATCTGATGAACCCTTTATATTCTGTTGCAGTATAGGTTTGTAAAAGGTCAAGCTAAATTATCCCGAGTCTAGTCTCAACATATATTCTATGGATGAAAAGGAGAAAAACTTACACTAATAAGATTTTTTTATTAAAAGCGTATCTTTATTTGGCATTCTCAACCTGTGAAATTCTCTGAGATAGAATATCATCTGAGGTTAAGCTGAGGTTATCCGTGTAGCATTGGCAGTTTACGTTGTGGCACCCTTTCCTGCGGTTCTTAGCTAAACCCAGCATGTATGCAATACATAATTCTAAATATGTAGAATAGAATACCAATCCCTTTCAAGTCAGTGAAAGGTTTCTCAGACAAAATACCAAGGCAGTAAAGATGCTACAAGGGATAAGCAAAACCCACTTAACTGTTCAGACGTGTATTAAGGGTCAATGGCTTAATGCAGAAGCTACTCCTGTCTCCCGTAGCGGCATAAGAAAGCGTTTTTCTATCAGAGGCAACGTGACCAAGGCGAGGTGTCTGGTTGGGTGTGTCAGGGGACATGAAGTGTAAAACATGGGTCCTGCTGAAAACAGATACTTGTGGCCTACTACTGGTGACGCATCTACTGCTATGACAATGCCCAGAGGAATTAAGGAGCCCAAGGTGTTGTCCTGAGCGGACATTTGTCTTTAATACCCAGGAACTAGTTGGTGGAAGCTAGTTAATACAACAAAATGAAGGGAATGGTCCTTCAAAAACTAAAGAACTGATCAGACTCTTCAGATGGTGTGAGCCTGAAAATGAATCTCTTAACTGATCCTGCAAATAGTCCTTCCTAATTTTATAATTCCTCTAAATTAGACTAGCCACATGCTTACTGCTAAGCTCAAATCTGTCTGCAGGATCTAACATATGTTAAATCATGTGTCTGATTCCCTGCAACCTATTCTGTAACTCAAAAATGCACTGAAAAAACGTCCTGTAGTTTTTCCTTACTTACTGGCAATTGAAAGCAAATTGCAACTGTGTTGCTGAAAATTTCATGACTCGGGAACATTTTGTAAGAAACGTGTTTGTACAAAACCCCACCAAACCAAATCCCAATGAAATCTGTGTTTTCATTGAATGTTTTACTCTTCTGCAAAAAAGCACAAGCTATAATGGAAATCATTCTGCTCACCACAGAAATCCAGTCACCTCTGAACAACTATTTTTGGAAGATCCTTGTTGTAGCTGTAATTGACAGACTGTGAAGAGTCACTTCTTTTGAACATGTTGAACCTTAGTAATTCCTTTTTTGATTTTCTGGAAATACAAAATTAAGTATGATTATTTAAGTATGTGCTCCATTTGGAAGAGAAGTGGTTTATGACATATCGAAGCTAAGAAATAAAATTCAGGTCACATTGTGAAAGACTGTACTGATTTTTTTACAGATAACTGATTTCAGTGTGTATTAGGAACTCGGTTAATTTGCAACTTCAGTTTTTACTCCTGGCTTCTTGACTTAAGAAGCTTTGTTTCTCCTGGATACAGTTGTGTGATGCTTGCTTTCTGTTCAAGTGAGTGGGGAAAGCTCTATTATGATGCTATTGCTGAACCCAAATGAAATTCATTGTAAACTATCTTGCGTAGGCAAGCTTACCAGCTACTTCTTTTCTAAGAGTTACTGTCAGCGTCAAGCTAAAATGATGGGCAACTCAGAGTAAACTTCAGACCTTGATTAATTCCGAAGTCAGCAATCGTGCAGCCCTTGAGTCGGTGAGGGTTAACTTCCCATGCTGCCCTTTAATTGACCTCAACATTGGACTTCTGGAGCAAACACTGATAAGGGGTGAATGACAGTTCAGCTGCATGCAAGCTCTGAGCTAGGTGACTGAGTCGCCTGGACCTTGTGTATCACCTTCTTTAGCTGGGTGATGCTGCAGGCTGTGACCTTTATGCTGAAGGTGCTGAGCTAAAAGCACTGAGCCTGTCTCTTTCAGTGCCTGAATTTGCTTCCAAATGTTAGTGCTTTTATAAGGAGAGGTGGTAGAATCATCTTTTGACAGGTCAAACAGGAAAAAGAGTTTAGTATAAAACAAAAAAACCCTACCACAGGTAGAAAAAAAGTACTGCTGCTTAAAATAGAGCGAAGTTCCACAGAGTGTACTCCACTGCGGTCACCTGGTGCCAACGCTTACCCTCTCATAATCAGTTGTTAGCTATCATCTCCCTACTTTGCTAGTTACTTCTCACCTTCTTAATCAAATTGTCATAAATAGGTCAGGAATTCTTACTACAGATTTTATTCAACAACACCTCTTTATCTCTTGCTTGTCCTAAATCCTATCCAATTTTCTCTTACTTTTCCGTGTGCTCTGTTCTCATGACAATCACTTCTGTTTGATTACTGCTACAAGCCCCTGATTGCAATTCTTTACTGATGAGAGAACTCCCGGGCTTCAGGGATTAGGGTTGTATTCCAAATTCTGCCAAAACCATCCTGACCTCAGACAGTGTATTCTGATCATGTCCTGATACTTTTAGTCACACAGAATATTTGTTTACTCCAGGAGAAAAGGAGTAAACAGGAATCAGGAAAATGAATCCTGGAATGATTTTCAGTATCACCTGGCAGAATTTAGAGTTTATAGCCTGCAATCATTTTTTACTCATTTTTATCTCTGATAAGATAGTACCTTCTGTTGTGGGGGACTGGAGATGTGTCTCTGTTAATGATTGTGAGATGGTCTGTGACAAGCCGTGATTGCTCTCTGACACTGGCCCTGTAAGTGTGAATAGAGAGTATAACAACTGTAGTTCATTAACAACAGACCATGTTGTTTTGGTTTCCTTATTTTATCATGGCTTGTTTTTCACAGACATTGTGTGTATTACAGTAGGATTTATCTTACACCCTTAGTAAAACCAGTGGTTTATAACTGTAGGATTATATGGAATTATTGTGGGATTCCCTGCTCCCCCACGGGAATTCTGCTGTCTATCCCCATTGACTAAAAGGACATGAGCTTTCTAGCAGTTAATGTATGAGCCTGGGAACTGGGGAGTCCAGCTTTTATTCTGAGCTGTGTCAGTGATTTACTTAGGGATTTCTCAGTGCCTCAGTTTTACTGGAAGAATGGTGTTAACTTGCCTTTTGAGAGGAGTGTGAGGAAAATCCCCGGATTGTTTGCTGCTCCAGTGAAAGATGAGGTTGCTCCACACTAAGGGCAGATTAGATATTCAACTAGTTCTGCAACAGGCGATAGCTGGAGACACTGTGCTTGTACAGAAGGTACAGCTTGTGTCTTGCTGTTGAGCACTGCGCATAAACAGAGCATCGTTTCTGTCCCAGCCCTTCTGGGTGCTCCCTCTGTAGGAATACTGGAGGCCAGAAGACCTGAGTCAACGGGGCTGTGTGCAGCACTTGTTCTTTGAATTTTTCTCAATTAAATTTCCAAGCTGTTTAAACTCTTCTTGCTGTTTCTTTCCACGCACCCCCACCCTCGCCCTACATGCATACATACACAAGAGCACACACTCACTTAAGACTGACAACTTCACTGTCCTTTTTGTCCAGACTGGCAAAAAACCCCAACCCTAACAAAACAAAGCAAAACAAAAATCCCAACAGTTGAGGAATAAGAAAAAATTTTTAAAAAGCTGTTTGTTTCATAGCTCAACTGTTCCAAGGGATTAGAAACGACAAGGTACATTGTTTATATTCAGGATTGATATAGTGAAGCTAACCAGTTTTGAGGAGGGGTTTTTTGGTTTGCCTTTTCTTTTGTAGCACCGTCTATGTATATTATCATTATGCCAAAAGTAGGTGTACAAATTTTCCTCCTCTGTAGTGAGACTGCTTAGCTATATAATCATATTAAGATGACTAAAGAGAGGAGACAGCTCCTAAAAGTGTTTGGAAAATGCTTTTAGATTTCTGGAGGTTTTAGTCCTATCTATGTGAATATGCATACATGATGTGAAAGCATACATACATATATATATATAAGTGCATGTGCATATAATTATAGCCCCTTCTCCTCTCCCCCTGTACACCAAAAAGCCATGTCGGAGTGTCCCTTTAACAAACTGTTTTATCTCACAAAGCATTCATGTCTCCAAACGATCAACTTTAATGAACATAACCTAGTCCCCTCACCAGGCACAATGAAATAAATATCAGACACCAGTTAATTGATCAAGCTAGTAACAGGCTGTACCTACACTGCTCCACTGTGTACGTTCACAGCACCCTCCACTGCTTCTGCTGTTCAATCTTTGTTATTTTATTTTTTGCTTTCTACCCTGCAGCAGCAGCAACTCTGATTGCAACAACCAATAGACATGGTTGGCAAAGTGAAATGTAAAATAACAAAACCTACAGCCTGGCTAGCTTTGTGGATAATAGGCTGCAACAACCAGCCATTTCCTGCCCGTGGCTATGTCAGCTGAGCCATCCACAATCCGTTTTTTTCATTGGTGTTATTTTTTATTATTTTTTTTTCAGCACCTATGAAATCAGGAATGGGACACAGCATGCATGGAATTTGGCCAGTATCCTGTTGAGTTAGGAGAATGGAAAGAAAATAAAAAGTACACTGACCCAGTTTCTTTGACTAAATATACTGGGCCATAACAGCAAAAGCTATGAAGGTGTTTATTCTTTGAATCATTTTTCAGATGAACCAGCTTGGGACAATACATACAAATGGAGCTGGAGATCAGGGAGTGGAGCCTTCTCATCAGGCTCTCCATTAACTTCAAACTGCTCTTTCCATTCCAGGTCTCAAAGCTCTAGAAGTAGGCTTAATTTTTAAATTTTTTGGTTGCTTTTCTACCTAATTTCGTTTCAATTAGATTTTGTGTCTGCCTTTTTGTACTTGTTTTAATTAAAGGAGGATTAAAAAACCCCCTGAAACTCCCCAAAATCCACAACCAACATATTTTTCCTTTATGTGGCAAGTACCTACACTTAGGAGGAATTGGAGAGACTGTTCCCTTTGCTCTCTGGTGTGAGCAGAAATACATCCATCTGCATCTGGAAGCGAGGAGAAACATAGCAGCACAATCAGTTAGTTTTTCAAATGCAAAGTGGAGGATGCACTTAAAATGCAATAATCACCTAAATCGAACAGCTTGTGCCTATCTCTGGCTCCTTCACACCTGTGCCATTCATCTTGCCATCCCAGGCAATGCTCTGTTCCAGTAAGGAGCGTGCCAAGGGGTCAGCTGCTCTGTTCTTGGATCTGCATCCCGAAAAGGATCGATCTCATTCATAAAATGAGGACAGTGATCTGCCTCCATCTTTGCGAAGCACCTGGATATATCTGAATGCAAAGTGCTAGGACACAATGGGAGCTGACCAGAGCTTCTCTAGAGTGCCATATGGTCAGCTAGGGTGCCAGCATTCAGAGCTAAAGAAGCTAGAGTAAATTATAACTNAAAAAAAGAGAAAGGAAAAAAAAAGCACCCAACAAACAACCCTTGAGCCCAAACAACAAATAAAGGGTTAACATAGCTCTAATAAACAGATCTCGTTTCAGAAATGCTCGGCCAAATAAATGTTCCCTCGCAGCAACCCACCTGCTGGTGCTGGCAGAATAATCATTGTACCTGCAGCATGGTAAACAGCCCCTCCCCCAGTACATCCCTGCTCTTGTTGTCTTCTTCAGACCCACAGCATAAGGTCTCTATCTTATTACACTCCTGCTTTCAGTTTTCTTTTCCAGGCATCCACCGAAAAACCTTAAAAATTCCGGAAAGTATTATGCAATAGGAGGAAATGAGAGAAAAACACTGTTATGTCTGTGAGTTTGTATTTGACATGGGCGTCTGCTTTTGCCTAATTCACAGATCATTGAAGTTGAATCCTCAGCTTGCTTTTGGCAGCCTCTCTCCTCGGCATTGAAACCCTCCGTCACAGGGAAGAGAGAGGGCAAGACCTGGAATGTGGAGAGATCCAAAAGCTGAGTGAGGGCAAGGACATTTTGACCAAACTCGCAGATTTATCTGCCCAGGAGAGTTTTACTTTCCCATTTGATGGCAGGTGAGCATGAGCCAAGGTGCTTTGAGGTATCCTGCTTGTTTTGGCAGAGGGGTGAAGAGCAGTGTCTCCAAGATGATGGCTCAGAAAGGTCTGTGGATGAAAGCCCAGGCTAAGCCATGTGTTGGTATTACTCCAAGGAGCCTGAATACATGAAAGCAGGAATCCCTGGATCCCAGCAATTGATGGGTTGGACCCTAGCTGTCCTTCAGGGCAAGGCCCTTCCACACAACGGTTTCAGAGGCAACATCTGTTTTTAAAATACGTTCCTGTTAACAAGAGCTGGGTGAGCACGGCTAGCATTATGATGGTACAAGGCCTGGGCACCGGTTTCAGGCAAACACAGTTATTTGATACATTTTTATTTTCGATGAGAGGTTTCATTGTGCGTGAACACCCAGCTAAAGTCTGTTCATTGTAAGAACTGACAGAAGTAAAAGTAGGTGAAGGAGAGCAGATGGCTGAGACGTTGTTGAAAAAAAAATCAATAGTCCCACTTCTGATGCATCGATATTTGGGTGTGGACACATTCAGAATTGATGTTTAAATGTCAGCTGGGCCCAATTTGCAGCATTTCAAAGCCTCCTTTGTGTTTCAAATTCAGCAGGACTGAAGGTCAGAAGTTTTACTAAGTATTCGACACCAGTGATACACTTTACAAACATTCATTTTTATTTAAAAATATAATCTTTTATCTTGTTCTACTGCTAGTAGCCAAGGTGGAAGAACATAGAGCAAGCATAAGTTCGAAGCTTGGTCAAAGGACAACAGTTGCTTATGTTATTTTGACCCTAAAGCTCTCATCATTGCTTCTGAAAAAAACAGATAGCTGCAAGGCTGAATTTTTCCAGTGTAGAATTATATCAATAAATTCTTTTTTTTTTTCAGATCTGTAAAGGTACTGTGGGCAACACAACTCTTCACTGAATTGATTTGATTTGATATGTACATCTTTTCTAGCAGAAAGAAGATTGTGGGGCTATTTAACCAAAAGTGTTGATAGCACACAAAACATAAAAGACAAATTTCCTTTTTAATGCTATATATTTAAATTACCAGAACTTTACTTAGTATAATATGGCAAAACATCTTTAAAACTAACAGAAATGTGTATTTAAATGATCTGGTTGTGCACCTTAAAAGGCAGGTAAACAAGAGCTGCTTGAAATTGTAAAAAATAAATACATCAGAATTCCAACACTAATACTGATAGAATTGTTTTTAAAATTAATTTAAAGATATTTTTTCATGACTTTGACATGGTTACTGAACAGTATTTCGGATACGCAGAAATAATGAATAATTCAGTCGCCTATTTCAAAAACCTGAGCAAAATATTCCCTTCTTTACATGTAGTTGGGGTTTCAGGAAATAGTAACTGATATTTAAGCAAAAAGGACACTGTAAACAGGATCTTGCTAGAGAAATGCAAAGGGATAGTTTTAAACCCATTTGCTTTAACTGAAGCTGATGTCAGTCAGTGTACTGCAGGAAAGTTTTGCCAGGTATGATTGGAGGTGTTTGCTATATACTTTGCAAAGGAGCAGAAGACTGCATGAACAAAACTAGTCAGGATGGGGAAGTCAGTCTTTGGAGCTGTTAATGGGCTACAGTTCTCTTGAAATTAGTAGGACTGGAGGGTGTTCGGAGTTTTTCAATAGAGTTGCATTTTTTTTTATCTCTGCTACATAACATATTATGAGTGACAGATATGTGGCAAAACAGAGGACTGAAATTTTACTTGAAGTTCTGAGCTGTGAAGATAGAACAATGCTTGTCACATTTCAGAAAGGCTACAAAGGAAAATCCTAAATAGTTAACGGAGACACCAGAAAGAAACAAAATATCCAAGCTTCATTAAAAAAAGAAAAAAAGCCACCAGTATTTATAGCTGTAAAACAAGAAATCTTCAGAAGTTTCTGAGTAATAAGAGGACAAGAATGATCTCAAAATCCCAGGCAGAAAAATTAATTTAAAAGTGTGCTTTCTTGAAGAAAATCTCTGACACGCTTATGTTGAACAGAAGATTCTGTCTATGAGGAAAGGGATAGGAGAGGCACTGGAGGACAACATTCCCAGCTTGCAGAACCCAGATGGGTTATTCAGACTACTGGAATAGGATACAATTATGAAACCATGACAGACATGATGGCCAGCTTGTCCAGAAGTTGTGTCAACAGGACTGTGGTTAGGAAACAAGCAGGAAGGCTGTTTCAAAAACAAAAACACCCCTCTCCTCCCCCAAAAAAATCCAAAACAAAACAACAAAAAAACCAAGCTTAAATCCCCTTTGTAATAGAAAAAGAATGAGAAAAAAAAAAAAAGCAGTCAGAATTTAAAATTTGTAAGGTTTGGTAGCTTGATATTGGACTGTAGAGCTTAAGTTGGAGATTCAGCATGCTCACATATCTATTCACATACCATGCTCCGTATCTATTTAAATCATAGATGTGGGCATGGAAACAAACCACAAAATACCCTTTCCGGGACAAAGCTGGGTCCTTCCCGGATTCTTCAATGCTACTGTGAATTCCTCAGTAGGAAAGTTGTGCTTTAGGTAGGAGCTTCCAAAAGTTGAAAGAAATGATGTGCCAGGTCTTCCTTGTCTATTTTATGATTACCTAGAAAATACAAAAAGCTTTCTTGTCCTCATTTATTCTGGATAAGAAGAAGAAATAATTTTATGGAGCCATGAAGAATGATACCAAAAGAAAACAGGATTGAATTTATGGCCATGTGCCACATTCATACCAGACCTTAGAGACACATTATGCTGTTTAATATTATAAGAGAAAGCTTCATTCAGAAGAACCATTTTGACTTTCTTGGAATGACATTTTACTTTGCAGAGATTATTGGTGGTTGGTTGCTTGGCTTGTTTGTTTGTTTGCGTTAGAGGAGTCTGCTAAAGCATATTGACTTAAAACGAAAGTCACCTTGCTATCAGTTCCAATAACCCCACAAACAGTGCTTGGATTTGGAGCACTAACCATCACTGTGTTCTGCTGATTTTTTGAAGGCATTTGAAGGTTAAAGTTGAACCTGTCCTTCACACCACTAACCATGGACCTGTTTCTTGAGTATAGTTATTTGAAAAATAACGTTTTCTATGATTTTTTTCCTCCAGTGTTTAAAAGCCAATCTCATTCCCTGAAATGTGTGCACCCCACATCCCCCTGCCCCACCTCATCCCTGTTAGATTTTGTGATTAACATTCCATAGCTTTGAGTGTATGTTTGCAGAGGACCCAGTAGTGCCTCTGACTCCACATGCACCCTCCGTGCTGTGGCTAAAGTGGAGACTTCAGCTACCAGGGTTATCTTGACAGTATCTTCCACAAACACATACATCCCTTCTTTAAAAGAAGAAAGATTCTAGACAGCAAACACAGCCAGGTTTTATGTAGCTGATTTTGCTAGCCCACCTGACTACGCTGAAGTGAACATGACTCACAAAGATTTTCTCTTTATCCCGTGTTTGTCTTTCTAACTTGTCTAAGGTTGCTTATCTGTGATTGTACCTGTGAAACCTGGGAAACTAAGCAGCTATCCCACACTGCAAGCTGAATGCCAATCACCTCAGCAGGGATATACTAGTGCTAAAATGAGACTTTGGAGAGTCCAATGAGTAATGGGCAGTGTGAATGATGTGTTTTTCTTCATTTTCAGTTTCAGAAGTTCTTGTTTCTGCATGTGTTACAATTTTATCTGCTGATCATAGCTTATACAACAACAAAGTGTTTTTAGAGCTCAGGATAGGTCCGCTTCTGCCTTCTTATTAATTTAAAGAAATAAATATCTTTATGACAATGACCTTCATTATACCTCAGACCTGATCATTGCTCCCTGTGGGCTCCATTACCTCAGTGAAATCCATAGACGAAGTTCACTCAATAATTAGAGGGACTGGAGTTGTTCTGGCCTGGGAACCCGACACCCCTGCTGTGCTGAATGGCAGTATACAGATGAGGGATTTGAGAGCTGAGAGAGCAAACTAAATTAAGGCTGCCTAAGGTCTGCTTTGTGCATTAACTTGCAAATAAGGTGGGGGCACAACCACAAAAAAACCCACCCCACCCCCAGCGATCCTTTTCTCAAGCAGGAGCAACTCATTCCCAGTTAGGGCGAGCTCAGTCAGGTAAATGTGAGCTCTCACGTGCGATTCAAACGTACAGTAACATGAGATGAATAATCTGTGTGAGGAAAAGTACTGTGTCCACTGACAGGTTTAGTACTTATCCAACGAAACCTGCTGTATTTTTCTGTGCGGCCATCTGTTTAGGAAAGAGGTTATACATAAGAAATTAATATAATATAAAATATGCATACAAGTATATATTTGCATATACACGTGCACATAAATATGTATGTGTGCACATATCTGAACTAATCAGTGCATAGCTAGAGTACTTGATAAAAGGAGAAAATCTTTCACTGTCACATTCATGGAGAAACTTCAAATGCTCAACAGCACAGTCCTTCAACATTACAACCTACACCTGCCTCGAAGGACTATTTGGAAGTGTGACCTATAGACAACCCACCCTGTAGCACCCATGGCCCAGAATAACTCTAGTGATGCAGAGTGGACGTCTGCAGAGTTTGTCTGTGTACCTCTCAGAATGACTGCATTAAACTTGGATTTTCTAAGAAGATTAAAGTCATATATAGGGATAACTGAGAACTGGAGGCCAGGTATGAGTGAAGATACTTAAAATGCAACTTCGGTGGACATTACGCAGTGCTGACTTGCCAGTGGGTAATGCAGCCCACCTCTAGCTGTGATGTGTAGTGGTGGACTTGGTGGTTTCTGTGGTCTTTCACAGAAAGAAAACTCTGTTTACCTTTTGGCTTTCTGCATCTGTTTATGTTAGCATCTGATTATGGCACCTGGCCAGCCTGCAAGCCTGAAACTGGGAAGAGTTGCTGCATGTGGAAATGCTCTCACTGCACACCAATCTGTAGCAGCCACACAGGATGCTTCCTGAAATGTAATTGAGGCCATTTCATCTTTATGATGTGTTTTTAAGCACCCTACTTTCCTGGAGTGTATATTAACAACCAAACCCTTGGTTAGGCAGCATTGGGGAGGAGGGTTGGAAAGTGAGGCTACCTTTCATCTCCCCTTTTGAAGCAGTGATGCTGTACAGAGGGGAATGTCAGATGACTCCATTGACCTTTCTAGCTCGTCCTTTTGAATCACATTTCTGACTGAGAGGAAGCAACCAGCAGAGCTGCTCTCAGATGCCCGAGCAGTAGGTGCCTGTCTCCCTGGGCTCCCTGAAGAACTCAGCCTGCCCTGATCTGAGGGAGCAGGGATCCCAGACAGACAGGAGGTGTGAGTCCCTAGGTGGATTGCATCCACGCATTTTGGCTTTGCAAGGGATTGAAACAGCAATTCGGGAGGGGACAGTTACTGTGAAGGCACACAGGACAGAAGAGCAAAGTTCAATTTCTAATAGTGGTGCCTTCTTGAGCAACCCTCACCCTTCATCTGTTTTCTTCCAGAAACCGTCCTTCTTTTCATTTTTATTTATGCTAGTTTATTTTTCAAGCAGGAGCAGTTCCTCTATCCAGGCTGCCAGAAGTGAGGGTGTGGTGGGGAAAAATTAGCAATAGGAAAATGAAGGGAGGTGGAGACTCCTCAAACCATCCTAAACCACACTACTGCTGAATGAAGAGCTATTGCCAGAGAGTGCCATTAATTGTTTCCTTGATGACAGAAAATGTCTTCTTGATTCTCCACCTAGCTCTTTCCATCTTTCCCAGTTTTGGATGCTACTCCTTGGCTTCTATTCTCTGTCATTTTGCCAGCCTCTTTTTGGATCCTGTGCTCACAGATGTCCTTTATGCTACGGTCACCAAGCACACAGGATTATTCCTGCCATTCTATGACTCCTTGGTTTACTGTATCAGCTGAGGGAGTCTTCTCCTGCATTTTTTTTTTCCTGGTGGAGATTACTCCTTTGTTTTGGGCTGTTTGGATGTGGTCCCTGACACACTCAATGCTGTTGGGCGTTTAAGGACCACCTGTTGGTCCTGTCTGGTCACCAAGCTGTCACCAGCCTCCACCTCCTCCTGTTTGCATGGCTGTGGGTGAAGCAAGATAAGCAGAATGTACAATGTGTTAAGAGGAAATTTACACCATATTTGACAGCATTACCCTGTTCGTGGGTGCCAAGAATATGACTGGCATCGTTTTCCAGGGTCTTTCTCTGATCTCAGATGTAAATTTGATATGGGTTCAGGCAAGCACACATTTCAGAAGAATTTTAACGAAGAATTAATTCCTTATATAGCTGTGTTACAAGTATTTACCCTGCTGGATTGAAGTCCAGCCATCTTCACAATTTCTCTTTGTTTAAGGTGAGTAATCATGGTGTCATCTTTAATAGTGCAACCGTTTATGGGAATTGGAAATAAAAAGTCCCAACTGTGAACATCTGAGTAATTTACTCCCATGTTCCTGTTTAGGAAATGAAAGAGAAACCTGATAAAAGTCACCTGTATAAAAGTGGGTGAAAATAACACACTTGTGTTGCAATCTAAAAATGACTTGAGTAATTTTTTTTCCTCTCTTTTAGTTCTAACACATGTCACTGAGATCCTATTGCAAGGACCCATTTTGAAACTAACATCTCTCCCCACCGCTCCTCCCGCCTGTTTTTATAAAGAACATCTCTACATTGTGCCTTCTTAGTGACAAATTTTCAAAGCAGGCCTGCAACACCACAACTTCAGCTAATTCCAGCATGTTGTGTGTGTTTATACTCTCATGTGGTGCTTTCAGCTGTTAAAGGTGGAAATTTTCAAATGAAGCAAAGGCAGCTAGGTAGGTTTATAGGAGTTACATATCTCTCTTTGCTTTTGCAAACCCCTTGCTTTAATATACTGTGGCATCAAACGTACACATATTCTGTCTTTGTAATTTTCCATACTTGATATATGCTTTGTCTGGGCAAATTTCTCCCTCTTGATGGAAGACAGAATATTTACTTAGTTTAAGTAAATATATAATATATTAATGTCCATCATTGCTTGTGTAACCAAAGACGGTATAAATCACCTCACCTCTATGTGTTCTCCAGGCAACAAGGAAACACTAACAAAAAAGTAATACGTAGAGAGCAGAGAATGAAAACCACAAAAATACTAACTTTGGATTAAAACAAAAAAACAAACAAAATTCCAAGAGGGTTTTTTTTTCTATGCAGGGCATGTGTGACAACAAAAAACAGAGCAAAGAAGCATTATCCAGGAGAAAGGGAGTCCTGAGCCCCTTTGCTACCAGGTGCCCAAGTTATTTTCCAAGGAGAAGCCAGCTTAATTTTTTCTTTCTCCAGGTCAGAGATGTGATGTAAAAATATCAGTGTGCTTGTCAGAAAGGAGTCAAAGGAACACAAAGCAGCAGAGCAACAAAGTGACATACTGGGTCCTGGACTGAGTTAACACATCACACATGGCTGCATGACAGTGTTCGAAAAGGCAGTGCAAGAACTGCAGGGAGAAGGGGACTTTTCACAGGACTAAGGGTCCAGTGCCCCTAAGCTTTTGTTAAAAAATAAGAAAATTATTAGAAAATTATAGAGTAGCAGATGGTACTGAAAGTTCAGGGATTGCTTAACTTTGAAACTATTTCACCAGAAAACAAAAGTTAAAAAAAAAAGAAAAAAAATAACCTGAGAGGGGTAACACCTAGGGCTGGGAAAGCAAGTCTCCAGGTGGGTGGGGAAGAGGGGAGAGGGAAGGCAAATAAATGTGAAGGATAACTTTCAGCCTATGAAGAAACAAAAAAAAATTATTGGTGCTTCCCAGTCAGTCGCCAAGACAACAGCAGATTGGATTTGGAGCTGCGTGTAATAATTTATGACTACTTTGTCTTGGTTGGATTATTGTGTTGCTTTGCCTGCTTATGTTGGATTCATTAGCTTGGAAAAAGCTTCAGCTAGAAAGACAAGGTAAAGGGAGAAGGGGGGAATTTTAGTGAAATTTGAATCTACAAAAGGGAGATATAAAAATACAGGAGAACTTCTTGAAGGTTATCACTCTTGTTTTGAACATCTTTTGTTCTATGATTTGTTCTCAGTGGTAAGAGAGAGAGACACACACAGAAAGAGCAGCAACAGTGAAATTTCTTATTGGTATAAAAGGAATTTCTGGCCCCCAAAACCACTATTGATCCCAGGCTCCTAAGAGGAACGGTCAAAACTGTGTTAGGACATCATGGGAGCCCTTGGCCCTGACAGCCAACTGGAAGAAGAATCAGTGTTTGCACCCCTGGATAGCAGGGTGGCAGGCCCAGAGCTCTGGGAGGTGGGAGGAAATAGAGAAGCTGAAGAGATGGTCCTGCAGGAGCTGTGTCACAGTAGTGTGGTTAGTTTTGTACACAGGAAAGACAGTGATAATGGGCAAGCTGAAAGCAGCTGCCTGAAAATACCATTTCAAACCCAGCAGAGGCCCAGCAGAGGTGGATGTGCATCAGTCAGCGTGCTGCACTTCAGTTGGCTGGAGGATGGAGAGATGGAGACTTGTGGTGAGGGAGGGTGCCTTGTCACATCAGGCCAACAACTGAGTGACAGAGATCCTGTCAGTCCATTCCTTCCCCCAACACACACACTGGTGGTGTGGTAAATCGATGCTAAATTGCACACGCTCATCATATTGTCTAATTTCCTTTGGAAGCAGTGTGGGGCAAAATGCAGAAGAAACCATCCTACAGGAAAGAAATTAAATGGAGTGTTATGCTTTGCACTGGACCTGCTAGGCTCTCTTTTTCAAAAGCCAAGGGTTTTATTAGGGATTGGCTGTCCTGCAGACTTCCCTTTCTGGGGCACCTCAGAGGTGTATCAAAGCCTCCAAGCAACAACGGTGAGAGAGCATTAACAATGGCAGGGACAATTCTTTTGAACCTCTGAAATGGATGCTAGAATTTGACTCCTGAGCACCCATAAGGGGTGGAGGATCTGTCTGTTCTGCTCTACCTATAAACTCACCCAGGTTCATCACCAAAATAACCTTCCTTCCACCCATGTATTTAAAAAAAACCCCAATCAGCACTGATTCCCTGCCCACCCCTTACACCCTCCTGCCCAAGTTTTATGGCTTCAGTAAAGTGACAAATGTAAGGAAGGAGCAGTTTGGTATGTGCCACGATTTGCACATTGAACTGATTTTATTACCTCTAACATTTTAAGCTGACAAAGTAGAAAACATCCTGTCCCTGTGCATACAAAAGACAGGTCAACATGGTGGTGTCTGAACAGCTGAAATTAGTACATATCCCCCCCCGAATGTATTTGGGAAATAATGTAGTACTGTAGCTTAACTGTTTGGGTTGAACCATTCATTTATACGCCTAGATTTTTCTTGACTTGTAGCTTTCCCTTTCAAAGATATTATGGCAGACCTCTCATTCCCCCTGAGGTTGGGGCCAGTTTAGAATGTTACTTTAGGATTACAATAAATAAACTTAGAAAAAACATAAACAAGAAAAAGAAATGGCAACTCTGAGCCATTCATCATTTCCCCTTCACTTCTTTTTTCTCCCTACAGCTATTGCAGTAGCCCTTTATGAACCCCAAATGTTCCTTGCTCTTCTGTGGTAAGCACTTTGTGAATTGTTTATTAGCTTGGGAAACTGTTTCTGTCTCTCAGAACAGGCATCAGTAGGAGATATCTGGGATGAGTACTCTATGAAGAAAGTACCTTTATGCCTTAGGAACCAATGAACTATTCCAAATGATTCAGCGCTATGAACCATGCTGAACTGAAGACCAACAAATGTTACCTTCCATCTCTTCTAGTGACTTTAGCGTTGTCTTCATTATCATCTTCTGTTCTCCCTTGCCAATTCAGACAGCAGTTTGCCTCCTGTGCTACATACCAGCTGACAGATGTATCCTTTTCATTTCACATACTTTTAAAGCCGTGGGCACTGCATTCTGGAGATATTTATACAGCTCTGGGACCCAGTTGCTGGAAAAGTAGTTTGTAGTGAATATTTGTTACATGCTCTACAAGATCCCACACACTCTTACTTTGCATAGAGAAAAGCAAAATAAACAAACAAACAAAAAAAGGTGCCGATGCTTTGTATGTATTTTTGTATGAAACATATACAGTAGATGGTGTAATATTCTGAATCTTTCAAAGGGTTTTTTCTCCATAACGGTACGAATTACACAAGAAACCGTTTTCGCATATGCCATAGTGCCTACAAAACTTAAGTATTGCCAAGTTCCTTCATTCCCTACAAGCAGAGAGACTGTCCTCCTCCTGCACGTCACAAGACATTGCTGCATACTCATCTCAAACACTGGAAGAGGAAGGACAACCACAACAAAGCACGCTGCTGAGTCTGTTCCCCCGCAGTAGTCACTGAGAGCAGCCAGTTACATGCTCTTTTTACTGCTGTAATTTCTTCCTCTTGTATTAGTTGATATGGGACGAAGTGTTGAACTGGTATAAAAATCACTTATTTCTATTTTGAATTTCACTTTTCCTATGTGTGTATTTTGCTTTCAGGATGCCTTATATGTATATTGGTGATCTATTGAATAACCAGCTCCTGGCTCAGCCAGAAGACGGTGGCAGAACCTAAAGGCTCTTTTTCTCAGTGTTTTACCGCTGTTCTCTCATTTAGATGATCCATGCAGAAAAAAACGATAAACACATAGTATTTGAAAAATACCATGGCAGAGCCCTTAAGGTAAACCAGCTGGCCTTTGCTTCAGTTTCTAGGGCAGCATTTTAATAAACATTAGTCATGGTGATTATGGAACTTTTTATCAAGGATACATCATTTCCAGCATTATTCTGGTTTTGAGTCTACATTAGCATAATAACTTGTGTTATAAGTATAATTTGAGATGTTTTAAGGACAGTGCTGGAGAATAAGAAGTTCAGAGTTTGATTGCCAGTTGCTTGTCTTGCTTGCCAGGGCCAATTAACATATTTCTTCCATTTTTGCCTTTGTTTGACTTATCAAAATACAAATATGCTGCAGACTTTCAGAATCACTTAGGCTCCTCGTTCAGGCTTTAGAGGCACATAGCAACACGAAGCACATTCATGCAGATTAAGTGCTCTTTGGAGTATTAGAAACCACTTAATCTGTATAAATATGCTTCAGGTTGCTCAGTTTTTACACCACCTTGAGAAGGAACTGCAGTGGTTCAGAAAAGCATGTGATGCATTATTTAAAAGAAGATATATAATCCATGATAAATTTATCTTCCAAGTGACTATTGTCAGAATCATAGTTTATTTTCTATATTTTGTACTTCATTGCTTTGTGTTAATATAAGTGACAAAGAGAATTTCCTATTATATACTCTATTACTTTCAAAATTCTGTTTTTATCACTGTTGATTTAGAAGATAAGCATGAGAGATGTACAAGTACTGAGTGATTTTACTTTACAAATTCACGCAGCAGGAAGGATTTACACTTATAAACAGAAAAATGTAAACAGTATTTATTTTTCTCACCTAGCCAGATATGTTAGTCCATGCATAAAAGAAACATACCTTTTTAGTTTCCATTGGCTCTAATTTTCATTTGCAGTAGAGCTGAAAAGAGCAAACTATGAGACAGGACTAAGAACATCATATTGGGATGTTAGCTATTTTGCTTTCAGGGTTTACAGTGTCACTTAGTCTAATAACTCTTTGTAGTATAGTTAAATTATAGCCAAAAATAGAAAGTATGGTTCCATTGCGCAGTTTTCCCAGAGGATGTCTTAAGTATCCTGAGATAAATTTAAGCTCTATATTTAATATATTTGCAACTGCAGCTGTGTTGTATTCTGAAATCCCTTGTTATTCAAATGCTTGCAGTGGCCATTCTTAAGGAGACAGGGACATGGACAAGACAAAGGTTACCATAAAATGCTCACCCCAAAGAGGTAAATACGATTTTGGGAGACTGTTCTAAGAAGAACAGAATTCATTGCATTGAATTAAAATTTTAGTGACAACTTTTGAGTTTTAGTATCAATAAATACCTATTACAAGAAAAAGCCTACACTCTGTGGGCCATCTCAAGGGATGATTTAGTAAACATCAGTCTTCCCTACTTGTGTTTCTAATTGGTCCCTTGAGCTGAACTGCATCATCCGTTCCAGGTATGGTAAGTCAGTGCTAGCTGCCGGAGGCGAGTGCCGTGTCCCCTACCCGTCACCAGCGAAGTCCTCCATTAGCTGAGGATGCACTGCTGCAACACATCGAGGCTTGCCGCTCCCTGTGGTTCTTTTGCCTGGGCAAGGATGGCCACAGTGGTTTATATTCAGGCACCAAAACAGAGCTTCCCCTGTCATGGTGATCATAACCTCACCATGGTTTTAACAAAGCCTGGCAGGGCTGCCATATTTCAAACCCTGATAGGAGTGATGGAGATGGTGGGAGCAAGGGGATATGTATTTGCATGTTAAGCAGGTTGAAGGCTCCTTTGAAAGACATTAAATAACACGAATGGGTCTTGAAAAGGGCAGATTGAAGCCCATTTGCTGGGTGCAGAGCTGAATTTTAGTTTTCCTTTGCTCCTTTCACATATAACTGAGGACATGACCTTAGTTGTCGAGGGGACAGTCGGGTGTCTGCTCTGGGTCATTTCATTGTCCCTGTAACAAAGTTCTTTCTTTGACTGAGATTTGTAAATCTACCTTTTGGGTTTTTTTTGGAGGGGGGGTGAAGAATTTAAAATGTACTTTTAAATAAAAATATATATTTTTTAAAATATTGAAAAATATTTGGAAATTCTGGTCATTTGCTGGGAGATGCAGTATTCAACTGCTGTCAACTGGGTGAATAAGGCTACTTGAATGATTTGGAAATGGATTTTAAAATTAAAAAAAGGGTGAGATAATTAGCACAGTTTTCCTAATTTTCATCCAACTCAAGGTGCAGGCTGCATTGTATATGAATTGCACAAAAAATACTAATATTTTTCTCACTGCAGGTCTGGATTTAGTTCCCTGGGTTGTATCCAGTGCAAACACTGAAATGTATATGTCCTCTATTGCACAGAGGTCCTTTGCCAGAAGCTCATTGCAAGAATGGGCTTTAATATTTTTTGCATTGGATTTTACTCTACTGTTGGTTTTATCATTCTTGATCTCTGCAAATGTGCTTTATTGTCTGGATCATTTAATTTTGTTAGGCAAACGTGCTTCATTTTTTAATGATAAAATGTTAGCATGCTCTTCAATAATAACTGTTTTTCCTTTCAGAGCAACTGATGCATAAAGCCTAATCTTTTGTAGTTGAAGGAAGATGTTCTTTAAGAATTGATTTAGGGTCTGCCTTTGTCTTACTAATTTTTAATTACATGCAGTCAGACCTGATTAATCTGAATTAGTATGCAAAGCCCCTTTTTAGAACTAAATAAAATCAGATTAACAAGTAAAGGGTACATACAAGGAAGTGTTATAAGGTTGGTTAAAAGTGAAATCCTTCTTATTCTTAAACATGCAGACATTTCTGTCTGAACAGTTTATGTCTTCTAATTGGCTACATAGTTTTTCTGTGTTACAGAGCTTTAATTCCTTTTGACTTTTGAGTGAAGCATCTAGGCATCATAATAATACTATGCAATAAAATGCCTTTGAAGGATTTTATAACTGAAACTGGACTTAACATGATCAGTTCAGCTAATGCCTTTATGAACACACGTGCATTTAAAAAGGTGGTGCCATGTTGCAATTTCAGAAGTCACTTTGCTTTTAAACAGTGGCAAATGAAACCCGATATTGAATTAAGAGCAGCTGCAGTGAGGTGGAAGCCCTCCTGCTTTCCTCCAAGCTCTTCTTCCTGCTTGCTCCTGGACACCCACATATTTTTTACTGGCTTTCTTGCTTGTTCGAGTAAAACATAGCTATATGACATGTCAGAAAATAAACTGGCAAATGAGTGAATATGGACTTTTTTTGATGGAAGAGCAAACTGAGTAAGTTTACATAGGGGTTAGCAAAGCACTGAAGTTGATGAGATGGAGGGAGAAGGTAAATGTGTAGTGAGAGGGCAGGAAGGGGTGTGGAAGGAAGAAAAGGAAAAAGGAAAGAGAGGGCAAAATCTCTGTCTTTCCAATACTGTGGACCATTTGTTCAGCTCAGTCATAGTGTGGAACTGTGTCCTAAGGAGGCCAAAGTCAAGTCTACAGCTCAGCAATGTGCTTGAGCACCTTGTTTATCTCACAGAAGCAGCCTTACTAAAGTAATTTGGATTTAAGTAAGTGTTCTAAGCAGAGGTAGATTCATCAATCCACTATAGGCATCTGATTAAAATGTCTCCTTATCCGGCTCCATGATTGTCATGTCCTGCCTTCCCGCCCCTCCTCCTTGCCTCGCCTTCAATTCTACTGGGTCTTGGCTAATAGGAGTAAATATGTTTTTGTCTGGGCAGAGGCCACAGGTATGCAGAAATGCCCTTAGATACAATTGTCTTGCAGCCTATTATATTACTACTACACAATTACTTGCATTTCCTAGACCTGCACTGCACAGGACTGTAATGCAGCATCTCATCTATACATGTCATCAGTGTTTCTAAAACAAACCACAGCATTATGTTGGAAAAATTATTAAAAACTTTCTCAAATACAACAGGAAAAGGTACTCTAGCAGGACATTGGTTATTTTAATTTGAAATGATAAATACACATCTAGTAGAGGACAATAAAGTCACTGAAGTTGTATTTATATTACGTTTTGCCATGATGTATTTCCGTACTGTGTACAATAAAATACAAATGACTCAAATTCATCAAGAAGGGATTAATTGGCATGTAATAGGGGATCTGGCTACTCTACTGGCATGCAGCCAAAATAAAAGAAGAAAGAAGCTTGTCAAGGAGGGAACATAAAAATACATGTGAGTACAAAAAGCCAGCAACTATAGGAATAAGGCTCTGTAGAAGCTAAGTCAAAGTATGTGACTTGGCTTGTATCAAAGAACAGTAGTGACTTTATGAAATTTCCAACATGGAATGATTTCTATGGGTCATTCTTATATTTCATTTTATTTAGGCTTAAACTGAACTGCTTGAGCAGACAGGTGGAGATTTGATATGGTTGTTTGGAAACTGTAGGAACCCAGATGAGCAGAAACCACAACCATGCTGGCACATCTCTTCAAGCTGAAAGGCCTAACACTGCAAATTCTTGACTCTTTGATTAGACACTTTGCTTAGCTGGGGCCTAAGTCAGGAAAACTCATTACCCTTCTCTTCTTTTTTTATTTTATTTTCCTATTTCTTATGACTATATTCCCCATTCATTTCTCGCAGTGCTGCAGATTTTCAACAATGATCACATTATTAGTCAAACCCAGACTGTCTTTCCCATCCCCCACCAAAAAGGAACAAAGAGAAAGGCTGTACAGTTTCTTAAAAATCTGCTGTTGCACTTATGAACTTTAGCTGTCAGGCACTTAGATGCAATGTTTTTCAGGAGGGAATACAAATCTGTCCATTTCAGTGCTATTCCGCTTGCCCTTAATTCTCTTCCTTCATTCTGGATAAATAAAAAGATTAATTCCCACACATTCCTGAAGCTCTGCTTGGCTTTAAATTAGATCAAGTTGGGAGTTTTGCTCATTACAGCTCTTCTTCCCTGCTGGCAGAGAGACTCTTGTCTTTGTCACTTGTCTTCTGCCCATCCGCCTGTCCTTACAATTCAATTGTAAATCCCGCGTGACCATCATTCAACCAAAGAAAAGACTGTAGGGACTTTTTACTGTGTGTCTTACTGTAAAATATGTACAAATAAATGCACATTACTTCCAGATGAACCCTTATACTGCTAATAAAGTTTGAGATGCATAGAAAATAATGCAGTTGAAAAATATGGTGGAGCACAATTTTTAAATGGCTGCTTATCTCATTAGAACAGCATTTCAGCATTTCAGTGTGCCAGAGTGTCACTTCAGTTTTGTGGGTCCTCCCATTCAAGAAGAATTATTGTCTCTCCTTATGCAGGCATATTCTGTGACAACAGTTCCCACCATGTTTTTAATACATATGCATATACATTTCAGATGCATAAAAAGCTATACATAGTATGAATCATCTGTTTCATAAACTCAGCTATGCTGTTGTCAGAACCTATAAAAATAAAGTGACAGGCAGACCTTAGCAGTGTGTCTATCCACCAGCTATTTTGAAGACAATCAACCATGTTCAATCTTCATCACCTAAGCTGGAAACCTGACTCAGGAAGCCAGAGGGAATACAGACTCGCAGGAAGCCACAAGTTTGACAGATCTGATTTTTCAATAACTGGGAATATGTGTTTCATAGCAGAGGTCTTTGAAAATACCTTGTCAGTCCCACCTTCCTGTTTATCCTGAAGGAGCTCCAGGCTGAGCAATTTTGCTGATTACAGCTCCAGAGAGACTGACCAATATTATACCGTCTGGAAGCACTGTTGTTTTATAAACCTTGCAACCTTTCCAATAGCTTCTTCAGAGTTCGTGCAGAGTCCTGAGGTAGGGTATGATCCTAAACACGGAAATGTACACAGGAGGTCTCCTCCCTGCTTTTCACTCTAGATGGGCAAAGACAAGCATCTCTGAGAGGATTTGTCGATAGCTGAATAAATTTGTATTCTACTCAGTGAAGTCAGGTTGATGCTGCTAAAGTTTTTTTTTCTGTTGTGAGCCCAGTAACAAAGTCCAGTGGCAAATGATGTCAATAAGTTCCAGTCTCCTTTCACCCCATCTTAGCGCCCTTTTAGGGCATTGTCCTTATGCATACTTTTTCTTGGAAGGTGCTAAAATACCAGGATGGTCAACACAATGTGACCAAACCACACCACAAATTGGCTTATAAAACTAAGCAGTTAGTCCTGTGAACAAGGAGCCCAGGAAATTATCTTAGCACTTCTCTCTCTCTTTTATCCTCCTGTAAAAGCGCTAAGATGATTCGAATGGCCAGTGTGTGGACACAGGGATTTTGCTTATCTGTAGATCATCCAGGCCACATCCATTTTATCATCCATGAAAAGTGTAAGAACAATAATAAAAAAAAACCCCAAAGCACCTTTGGGAGTTCATGCAAAGGCTTATTTAAAAGGATGAAAAAGTAAAAATAACATTGAGTTCAGCTTCAAGAAAGTAGAACATGCGTGCACTATGAAATTATGTGGAATTTGATGTGATTTTGAGTGATAACATTTATGACCTTGTGTTTGCTAATAAATCTTTTAATATTTGCACAGCTGAGTTGAATTTTACATATGAAATTTGGATTTAGGTGAAATTAGCATGTTTTTATACTGCAAAGCATTTATGAATGAGAGCACGAAACTGTATCTCACTATTTTTCTTCAACTAGCAAGCTCATTAAAGACATTAAAAAACAGTTTAATACACACTTGACCTTGAGCCCTTATTTGGGGTTGACTTTAATGATATGCAAGTTCTCATTTGATTTCGAGCATAGGTTGAAACCTTTTCAAAAGTGGAGATAAATTTCCATATTGTCTGAAATTCAGGTAAGACATAGATCAGTGAAATGTTACACTATGTTGATATATAGTACATGGCTTTTTCTTCAAAATTGTCACCTGTCAACCCCTACATTCTCGTTACCATATTCAGAAACATGTGAAAGTTCAGGAAGGCAGAATAATTTTCATTTCCTAAATTTTAGCAACCACAGTTCTGCCTAAATATGAGACACAAATGCTGTCTGAAAGACAAGAAATTATTAATTTAAATTAAGATGCAACTGTAACATTTATTTGGCTAGTATAGAGGCATTTCTGAAAGTGAAAAAATTGATGTGTGTTTCATGTAGCACTGGCAAAGGTAGACAGAGTATAAGGGCAAACTTCTGGTGAGATCTACTCAGCCACATTTCTGTATCCCTAGCTCAGCACTGGAAGTCCCCTTACTCCCATTGAAAACCAGCTTGAATAAAACACTAATGAATATACATAGACACAACAAATCCTGTACTGGCAGAGGAACCGGTTTTATGACCTAATAGGTCTTTTCTCTCTCCAAAGCCTGTAACTCTTGGAAAAATTAATCATTTCCCATGAAAATAGGGGTATCTACTGCCCAAAACAATATTATTTTGCAGAGTGATGTGAATTCACTATAATATGTAGGGCTCACCTACACTTTGATAAAGATAGAAAGCAAAAAGATATACCAAGCTATTAACAATAAAGGCCCCAGGAGCATAAACTGTTTCTTTTTAAACTACATTAAACAATTACCCCATTTCTAGGCAACCCAACCTGCTGCCTGAATAGTTTTGTGTTTTCCATAATCCCACTAAAGTCTTACGCAGCCTTTCTGAATTTAATTTCTTCAGTTTCCTATTTGTATCCCTGTACTTTCTCAAATTAACCATTATTCTAGTGATGTTGAATTATACAGAACCTTTTTGATTAAAGTTCTACCAAACACAAGGAACCTTCAATATAGCTGAGGTTTCCACAGGGATCAAACTAGCCTCATCTGCTTCTTTATGCCGAATTACAGAAACCATGTAACATGGCACACATTCCTCCCTTCTTTGGCAATTCAAAACATTGTTTAAACAAGAAGGTACTTTGGCACTGCGTATAATTCCCAGACGCACAAAGAAGAAAATTTCAGAGGGGTATGA
Source organism: Zapornia atra (assembly GCA_013400835.1). Classification (NCBI taxonomy): domain Eukaryota; kingdom Metazoa; phylum Chordata; class Aves; order Gruiformes; family Rallidae; genus Zapornia; species Zapornia atra. The sequence continues at coordinate 45,427 of VZTU01019681.1, read as the reverse complement.
CTCAACAAGCAGCCTTAAAAAAAAGAATCTACTTTCATTTCCTGTTGGAATCAGTAGCAAAATAAATTCCCCCTTTTTTTTTTTTTTTTTCTTTTACCAGCATCAAATTAGCTCTTTCCAGTGTGAGCCAAACTCAGCTGCTGTTCATTTGGTACTGCTTTCCTTTATGCTTTAGGCTAGGCTATGCAATTAATTTTTACTGAGGTCTGTTGAGTAATTTTACTGAAGCCCACTAATTTTTACCAAAGCCCTCTGGATAATTTTATTCAGGTCTGCTCAGCAGGAAGCTGTTCTGGCTCCAGCTCTGATGGTCTAGCCAAATGCTGGATGCTGCCCTCATATCTGGGAACAGTAGCAGTGCTCTGCAAGGGCTTCTGAAGAGATCAGGGCATGTTATGGATACAGTGACAGGAATATGCCTGCAGTCTGGGTGAGGTCTGCACAAACCAGCTTTTTTTTTTTTTCCTAACCCATCTGGAACCTCTTGTTTGAGCTGATGAATTATGTGTTTTTATTAATCTGATATTTTTTTAGCAGCATTGGTGTAATTCCATGAATTTTCAGAATTATTTCTATTTATAGTATAGCTAAAGATGGAAGAAACGGGTCTTGTAGTCAGGAGTTTTTCTTAAAATTAAAGCTCACTATTTACTATTTGTGATAGTTTATTGGACAACCTTTTTTGGATGCAATGATTATATTATTTGTGAATGCACTTTGTCACCCTTTTCCATAATAGGTTAAACAATAGATATTTTAGTGGTTTGACTTAATGAGGTCTTTCCTAACCTAGTAGGCGCCGTTTGTTAATTTCAATGTATGAAACAGAGGATGAACACAGAAAAGAGAAGATTATTTTTCTTCCTTATCATGTGAGTATCTTTTTAATAAAATTGCTGAGAAGTTGTGGAGAATGAAGGCAACTGAGTCATCTGCTTTATAGCCATGTATCGAAAAGCCATTCTGAAATCCATGGGAGCTGGAGGTACTTCGGGGACAGAAGATCAATCCTCTCCTAAGTATGAAAACCTCTGAAAAGATTTCAATTGCCCAGAACATCTACTTTTGCCTCAAACCATTGCTTGACATATTGATGTGTGTATTTTCTATACTCTCCCTTAAATGGACTGAGGAATCAGATGATGCAAGGCCTTGCTACAGAAAGCACACACTCCTTTCTGAATATCAGGATAAATGATTTTCAAAGAAACGCCTACATTACTTAGGAGACATTATATCCCTAGTGCTGTGGATACCGGAAATCTCTGTGTGGGAATGTTTTTCTCTTGCCCCCTTGGTATTTCACAGATGCTGCAATCGATGTTGTCCTCCTCCTGTAAATAAGGAGTCCAGAAGAGGTAGGGACTTCTGTCATTTACATACCAGCTGGATCCACAAAGCCATTTAAACACTTATCTCCCATTGATTTTTATGGAGCGCTGGCTCCTAAATGCTTTTGCGGGTCTAAGAAGTCATATTTTCTTCTCTTTATTGAGATGAAGGCAATTATATGGCCAAATTCCTTCAAAATCCAAGCATAGTGCTGTCACTCTAATGTATGCATTTTGATCAGTACTTGAAAACTTGTCAGTAAATTTTACTGCTGTGCTCAGAAACATAATTACATGCTTTATAAAGTATAATCAATATTAGCACACTAAGGTAGAGAACAATCTAGATCTCTTAATTTTCTTGCTTTTCATATTAATACATTCTTCAATATGTTTGGAAACATTAGCAATTAAATACCATTGTGACGTGGAGAGGGAAATGGAAACAGCCTGGGTCAGGTGTTCAGCTCTTGTGCTCCTTCAGAAATATAAAGCAATCTCAAATGGTGTTTATCTGGCTCGTTGGACTAGTTTTACATCTCCTTTCTATAACTGGGGCAGTGCCGAGCAGCCAGAGCACGCCGGTGACTCTGGGCCATTAATTTTAACTAGACACTGGGCCTGAAGGTTGTTTAATACCTCTGGACTACAGCTCTCTCTGCCTCTTCAGAAACATGATTAACGCAGCTGGCAGTGCTGTGTCTAGAGCCCCAGTCTTCTGACTAACATGTCTTGTAACCATGCTAAAACACACCGATGGATGTGGCTATCCAACAAGCAAAAAATGCATCTTATCACCCTTTAATTTCCTTGCTGCACTTTATGGTAAGCTTGGTTTCATAGATAAAATGCTCCATTTTTAGAGGATGAGGGGGAAAATCAGACCCTGGGGTGGAGGAACAAGTCTGCTCTGCTCTGCTCCGCTCTGCCAACTGGCTGGGGGCAGTTACCACATGTATGAATCACTGAAGTAAGCTGCTATATTAGCCTCACCCTTACAGTACAAGAGCAGTGCATGGAAGAATTTGCACTGAGAAGCTCCTTAGCTGCCATTACACGGCTCTTTTAAGTATCTTGCAATGTCAAGAGTCAGTCTGGCCCTAGTATACCTTTAACTTCATACTTAAGATCAATATGGCAACCCTAACATAAAATTGAGGAATGTAGAACACTATTAATCGAAAAAGATACCACGTTTAATGACACATTACCTAAAATATATTGTCTCTGGTTTCAAAGTTAACACAAAAATATAACATGCAGGTGGCTCGGTCTGTGAAATAAGGTTTATGTCTAGAGGTGTCCTGGTTGCTGCTGGAACACCATCAAAATCTCTTCTACCCATAAATACCAGCCTTTGGAACGGTCCAGGGCAGGGCCAGCTATAAAAAGTGCTGTTTGCTATTAACAAACTCAGTGCGCTATCCAAACAAGATTAGGGAACTGTAGGAGTTGGCCATGAATACACAATTATATGATTTCAGCAGAGGCAATATATGCTCTAATATTAAGAAGGCACCATGGGATTTAAGAACCTATCCTACTTGAAATGAAAATCAGATTTAAAATATATTAAACTCAGGGTAAACTGAAGTCAGCTGGTACCACTAATCATTAATCTGCATTACTAAGATACAAGCCAAAGTCATACAACAGCACATGGCAAATCTTGAGTTAATAAAAAAATAAAACCCACAAAACTCCAACCAACAACCCACACTACAAACAAACAAAACCCAAAAAAACACCAAACAACAAACAACTAAAAAAAACCAACCAAGGAACCCAAAACATTTCTGTCAGTATTAGGGTGGTCACTGGATGCTATAGCATGTAAGACCTCTGACCATTCACCAGGCCCAGCCATTTCAAAATCGTCCAAATATGTGATTACTACAATCCTCCCTTATGACTAAAACTTCACATTTACTTTTCAAAATGGATCTTTTGTGTCCCTATCTGCTCCCACTGACTGAAAATTATCAGATGTGCCGGCCAGTCTACAGAAGGGACTAGGCAAAAGTCTTACTACTTCAAAGTCCAAGTGCCTCAGAGGCAGCAGCAGCCATCACCAGCCTTGCCCGCCTTCCAAAGGGCCCACAGGAGAAGGAGACATTTGCACCCATCAATAGAGCACTTTGTGTCCACCCTGCTGCTCCCAACCTCACCCCTTCCTGTGGGCCAGCTAATGAGGGAGCTCATTGCAGAGAGGGAGAGATGCTACAGCCCGAAGGCAGCTGCTTTGAATAATGCACATTTACACTGTCATTCTAGTTCTTCTACTCTTAGTTCATTGTACTTCTTCTGCATACCCTGCTTTCCCTTAAGGCTAAAACTGTAGGGGCCTATAGCAGTTAACTGTCCGTAGTCATTCATTAAGAGGGTGCAAAGAAGGTGAGCCTATAGCTTGCCTTTATGAGTGCTGTTCAAGGGAAAAAAAGAAGGAAAATCGATGAGTATAGAAACTAGCATAAAATTAAATCTCGTGCAACACACAATCCTACATTTATTTATGCTTATTTAACCTGTTAAATGGGCTGTTAGCAGTTGTAACCTTCCATAGTCTCGCTGCATAGACCAGCCCTCAAACGTTACCTTCTTAAGCTTCTACAAAAAAGACAGCAAAGAGATTTAAAGTACTTTTCTAACTGAGTGCTATGAGAAATGGCATGTTTAGCAATGTGCCTTTCAGACTTTGAAGTACAGAAGTGGATGCCTTCCCCTTAATAGAATTGTAGTATAGTTTGGGCTGGAAGGGACCTTTCCCTGGTCGTCTAGTCCAACCCCCCTGCAATAAGCAGGGACGTCTTCAACTAGACCAGGTTGCTCAGAGCCCCATCCAACCCGACCTTGAATGTTTCCAGAGATGGGACATCTACCACCTCTCTGGGCAACCGGTTCCATTGCTTCAGCACTCCCATGGTAAACAATTTATTCCTTATCTAGTCTAAATGTAACTTCTTTTAGTTTAAAGCCGTTACCCCTAGGTTACATTACATTACCCTTAGTCCCCTGTTAAAGTAGGATTGTCAGCTCCTAAGGACTGTTTCAGGAGCTACAGGTTGATAATTGGAGTCAAACAGAAAAAGAAAACAGGTTGTTGTGAATTTGTGAAACAGCACGAATATGCCTGTTTACTTTGAAGGCTGAATTGTGTTTGGGGACATGTCATAAAGAGAAGATACTGCTCATTCTGCTGTCTGTGCACCTTACTACTTTTCCCTGGTGAGGAAAAATGAGGAAGACATTTGGAAGGACATTGAAAAAAATGAGACTAGAAGAAGTAAAGAAATTAGGAGCAGAGAAAGTAGTTTACTAAACCACTATGTGTTGGAGGGACTGTCCAGGCCCCTTTGCTTGGCATTTGTACAAAATCTTAATTGGGTCCTTTAGCCAAAATCCCACTTCTTTCTCTAAATGTTTGCATCTCTGTTGTCCTTACATACCCCAGCTTATCAGCTTTGTCTAGTTTTCTTAGGAAAAAGTGAAATAAAAACCTAAATCAAAAGAAAGAAGAGGAGAACTTCTATCAGTACATAAAATGCTTAAGGCAGATTTTCATCTGGAAAAATATTAAGGAATGAAAGGGAATGCATAAGTGAGCTTCTATGAACAATAAAATGTAGTGATGAGAAAGTACATATAAAATAGAGCTGAGGCACCAGCAGAAAGCCCACAAGTTGCTCCTGCAGCACACAAATGTCCAGCCTGACATCCGAATGCCCAAAGATACCTGTATCATATGCTCCCTCAGCACACTGTGGGGAGCTTGTTACACAATTACCCTAATAAATGGCTTGAGGAAAACACCCTCATATTTTCCATTGATATGCAAAATGTTTCCTTAGGGAAAATAAATAAAACAAGCATGAATAAGTTTAAGCTCTTAAATTGTGACATTCCTTACAAATGGAAATCTGGGCCAAGAGTCAGCTAAATGCAATAAATATATGTCCTGGAAAAAAACCCAACCAAAACCTAACAACTCTGAAAAAAAAGGTATAATACAGAAAATAGTGGTGGTTATTATTATTATTATTATTATTATTGTTGTTGTTGTTATTATTATTTCGTTGTATAACTGGGTCCATAAGAAACCAATCTACCTCACAGCCGAACAATTTCACCACTAGTTGCTTCTCGAAACATTCTTCCAGGTTGGTGTTGCTGATTCTGTTCTACAAATGCAGTTTAAGGTTATAAGGGAGCATAAAAAGGTTCATTCTCCCTTTGTGTAGCTTATCTGCATCAACAGTCCTTTTAAAGTAGGGGTAGGGAGGAAAAAAAGAAGCAGAAAAGAGCAGACTATAACTAAAACCTCTAAACCCAGTCAAAGGTGAGGAACAGGTCAGGAGGCAACAGTGTCCGGGGTAAACCGAAAGCCTTGATGTGATTACTTTCTTCACCGAGATAAAAAGGACCAATCTGAGGCCCTTAATTGCTCTCTTCATTGCTCTGGGCAAGTAACTTGCTCTGTAATTGTGCTAAGTTAGAGGGTTAAACCAGGCTCCAGTCCTCTTGGCCTTCACTTCTAGCCGGTGGCAAAGCTGTGAGCTGGCTTCTGCTTATCCGCTTTGAACTTGGCAACCTACACGTGAAGTTTCACTGTAACAGAACGCTATCTTCAGTTATTGCTGACACGGTCCTGCCCTCCCTCGTTCTGCGACACTTTTGTGGTGGGATTTTGGCAGAACAGCCCTAGCTTGGCATTAGCTGTGGAGGAAACCCACCTTCTGCATGGGACCCACCTTCTGTGCTAATGGCAGGTTGATACTTACAGAACAGTAATGTTTCCCACTGTGGGTGGCATTGGCTGCAGCTTGCTGAGCCCTTGCTCCCCTGTGCTGGGGTATTGGGAGCCCTTCTGTGTGGTATGGAGGGAGGGATCTTGTGGAGGTTGGTCTCTGATTCCTCATAGGTGAAGTATCTACTACAGAGCAGATGGACTCAACGGTACCGGTGTACTCCTCCACTCTACCCTCAAAGAAATGTGGAAAATCATATCCTTTACATATCCAGAATCAATCTTAACTGCTATCAAGGTTAATGGCAAAGCTGCAATTTATTTAAGTGGAAATAAGATCAGGTCCCGAGTGGCTCGAATTAGAGCTTGGAGCAGGAAAAGACATTGAAAATTAGGAAAGTGGCTGTGGTTACATGGACATTTTTCCATTGTCATGATGGCTAAAACAGCCCTGCAGCCACTTGGTTTTTCTCCCTTCTGTTACACTGACCCTAGAGCTTGTACATAGAGCTAAATTACTTTTTCTGTGTGGAAAGCAAGAAGGTTTTGTAGGGGTTATTTTTCAAATGCATGAGACCCTTCATGTAGTCCATTCTGTGCTTCCCATATGCTTTTGCGGAGACAACAGGGAGGGAGGGAGGTTGCAAGAACAAGTGGCCAGGGAGCTCTGGAGTTGTTTAAACTACTTCTAACATCATTTCACTTTACTTTCTTCATACTGTTTTTCCTCTTCCCGTTTCCAGGCATCAAGTGTAAGAAGCAAAGGATATTTCATCTCTCCTCGTCATTGCTGGCTGCACAGCAGACATCTTCTACCTTTCAGAGATGGTGTCTGTCTGGTAGTGCTGAGGGCAAGCTCAGATAAATGAGGTGGCAGAAGTCTTACCCCAACTGGAAGTTGGCTAATGCCCTCACAAGAATTCAAACTTGGTGTGCCTTAGATACTAGTGTGAATTGCTGTCACTTAACAACCTACAGATTATCATTTGAAGTACCATAGCTGCGAAAGTGAGTGTCCTCAGGCTAATATTAAGTGAGCTGGTTTACTTAAGTCTCTTCTGAAGAAAGCTGAACTAAGGCAAATTGCCTCAAATTTCCCGGGGCAGATCACTGTGCTGATGTATGGTGACCCAACTCTGTATTTGAGCCCTTAGTCCAACAGGAAGCACATGAATATTTGAAAGGATCTAGTCCTAAATATTAAGGCATTACTCTATATGTCATCAAGCCACTATAGTATGATATTCCCTTCTGGGAAACGATAACACTGTAACTTACCCTGCTTTACAGTTTATTTGCCTTCTAGCTTTTCTCCTTTTGCCCAAAAAACATTCCTGTTTCTTAACCTTCTTTTAAAAGTGCCATTAGTTGCCAGCTGCTATTGCCACTGTTGGTCCCTTCTCCCAGCTCCTCTGACTCAGCATTTCATGAAACCACACTTGGCAGGAAACACACTTTTAGAGGGACCAACTGTAATTTAGACGAAAAGACATTAGCTATACTCAGCAGCGATGGCAAGACTGCTTTTGTGCTGCTGTGTTAAAGCAGATTGTGGCCAGGAAGAAATACATTATTTATGTTTACTAAGTTCTGGATAGCTGGCTTTTCAAAACTTACCCTGCATCTTTTGCTATATTTTGGCCAAATAGATTACAGGGTTGGATGAGAGACCCTGCTCTGTGGCACTAAGCAGTTTTAACATTTAACAGGGCCCGACCCACAAACCCACAGATGTTTCTGTGAGCACTTCAAAAGAATGTGGCATTTTCGAAACCGGGGAGTCCATAGCATGTGGCAACCAACAACAGAATGGTCTTTGATTTTGGTTCCTGCTCCCTGGAGGCTGGATTCCCTCCAGAATTGCCTGTTCTCCTTGTTAGGACAGAATTACTGTTTTCTTCATGGTAAACCAGCCACACGCTGTGTCTCCTCTTTTGGATGTCAAGCAGAGGAGAAGAGCAGAGTCAGTTACGGGCAATATATTTACTCCTTGTCATGGAGGGATATTTCTATTAAAAGAGCAGAACTCTCTCCTGGTATAGTCAAGGTCTCTTGGAGTTGTCAAGGTAGATGCTGTTTTAAAATATACGGCTTCTGACAAAACAAACAGAAGTTTTCAGTGGGAACAGAGCAGTCAGGAAGACTATTCAGCCTTTATTTTAGGCAGAGTGTACAGTGTTAAGGACAGGTCAAGGATAATGAGCTGTGATTGTAAGAGTCATGTAGGAGAGAAAGATGTAGCAATGTGTCATTTCAATCAAGGGAAGAGTGAGTCGGTATGGTATTTGTCTTCTGCCTTGTCAGGGAGAAATCTATCTCCTCCTGCAGCATCGTTGTCTCACCACAGCAGATATCGGTTTGAACTGGCAGGTTCTGCTCTTGTTTCTGGGCCTCCTGAGTATGGGAAAAGAAGAGCCCACTGTAGCTTTTGATCTGCGGCAAAGCCCAACTGCAAAACAGCAGACTGGGCATTGCAATGCGGTGAAATGAAAGCCATCAGCAATTAAACAGAATATTCATGACAGTGACTGAAGATTATTTCTTGTTGCCTGTGTTTAAACAATGTCCTTTCCATATACTCATAACATACAGGACAAATGACTACGTAGCTGTGGGGGAAATACATAATGTTCTCTGTCTCCTACCTAAGGTTGATCACTGCATGATTAAAGCATCGTTGTTTATGGTTATTCCCAACATGGACCTGCTAAGTTCTTTGTTATTGATGTTATTTGGGCAATTATGCCAAAGTATGTTATGTACACAAATAGAAGAATAAATTTTCAATGTAATATGTTAATGAATTCATATGGGCATGCATATAAAAATATATCTATGCATAAGCAGTATTTGTATGTCTGACAAAGAAAATATTATGGAAATTAGCATGACCACATGTAAATGCATATACACAATTTTTGCAACAACATATCGTCTCATTGGAAAATTTGAACCTAGTGGCTAAATAAATTCTGAGAAAGGTTTAAGGTCTTTATTTTAATTTTTTTTTTTTTTTTCTGGGGAGGATGGAACACCAGCAAGTGTGATCTGGCAAAACAAATTTAAAAAAATCAAAACCAACTGCAAAAAAACCCTGATGCAACATGTTGGAACACCTTGATCTCAGTGGAAAAGAAATGCTCACTGATTGAAGTCTGTTCCCGGGACTGTTCCTCTTCCACTGATCCTACAGACAGTAATTGATTAATTTAATAGGAATTATAAGGAATTATCAAGTTGGACAATTTAAGAATTCAGCTTTTTAAAACAACTCTTCAGGGGCTGCTAACCTGTTTGTGATATATATACTCTCTTCTCAAGTAAAACCCCAGTTATTTTAAAACAGAGCAGAACTTAAAGCACCGTGAACAATCAACAGATCTGATTACAAATTTAATGGCCTGATTCACCCCTGCTCTGCTTCAATTTTGGAGCAGTGTGAATCCAGTGCTTTTTATCTCCTCACCCCAGACACAATCTGGACTAGCACAGCAAGGAGCAAGTTTCTGGGAGCTTAAGCTTGTTCCGCTTTATTCGGTTTTCTGTTTTTGAGAGCAGCTGTCTGAGATTTGTGATTTTTTTCTAAAAGCATGACCATAGCGATCATAAGGGCTTGATGAATTTATTAACCCTGCTTAATTAAATCCTACTTTGACTCCATTTTGAAAGAATTGGTTTAGGAACACAGTTTTAGATCTCTTCTAACATATATTCACCAGACGCACAGTGAATTTTGTAAGCATTTTGTTCCTGCTTTGGACTTAAATAAGGAATATCAAAACATGTACTATAGTGCACCAAAACTGTCAGCTAAAACCTAATTGAGATTTCTTATTCCAGGTCCTGAACTTTAAAATGGATCAGCTAATGGTACTTAGCTTCCCTTGAAGTTCCAGGAAGAAAGGCTTGGCCCTGGTTTGGCAGTTAAGTGATATTTTGAGGGAGCGAAAAGTGGTTATGTGTTATCTGTGAACAGTGTCTTCCTTACAAAAAAATCCCGTGATGAAGGAGATTATGTATTGGTGATAGCACCAGAGATTTTAGAAAAGAGATGATGCTTATGAAGTCACCAATGCACAAATGTCTAAAGGCTGAACATTTGGCTCAGAGCAAACTGAACCTGAACTGAACCTGGAAGCTCTGGTAATTATCCTTTCATCACATCTCTTTAGCTATTAGCAATGGTTTCTTTAATTTAAATATGACCAAAACCCTCCTCTCCTTCTCTCTTTCCTTTTTTTTGAGTTTCTTTTTTGTTTTCCACAGAAATCATTAATTTAATCCTTGATAATCCAAGAAAAAAGTAGAGGCACTAGTTCAAGCACTTTTACTTGTGTTTGGAAAAATGAGATACATCTTCATTGTTAAAAATCTTAATTTTCTATCCAAATTCTACTAAATACTATATGATGTGTAACCCGTAAATGTCCACATCACACAGGCTGCCCCTGGAAATTTCATGGTTTGACTGCAGCATAAACTGGTAATTGTAACATGATTAGATGCAAAGGAAAGGGGAGAATTTCTTATGACATTTCAAAGCTTCTTATAGCACAGTACCTTCACCTATAATTGCCAGCCCAGATGCTACCACAGGGCCATGGATTGTTATTTAAAAGGCTTATAAAGGTTTTTCTTTCCTAAAAATAATGATGTAATTAAAGATTATCATTTAGAAGCTTTTAAAAAACAGCCTCCTTATCTCCTCTCATTCAGCAGCAATGCCTGGCTTAGGGAACAGAAGGGGACGTGCATGATTAGCTAATGTCAGATGATATCCTAAATGACACTTTGTAGAGACTAAAAAACTTGGGTTTTTCTAAATGTGTATTTTAGTGCTATATTAAAGTGCTAAAATGACAGCTCTGGAGGCTGAAGTCTTCTCTTTATCCAGCAGTGGACAGAAGACAGGATCATTCGGCCTTTGTTTCATTCAGGCTATTCTTCATCTGTCTCCTACAGCTGTCGTTCAGTTTCCAGCAAGCCAAAGTTTGCAATCGGAGTTTCCTGGGACACTTAAAAAATTAGATTAAGGGTGGAAGACCATTGATGTGTTACCTAGGACATCCATTATCAGTGTATTTTCTTACTTGAACCCTTGGTCTAATAGTCTAGAGGTAGAGTCTCATTTTCTGATAATCAGCTATATCCATAAATTTAACTTAATTGCTTATCTGCTTTCTAGCTGAAAATGTTCCTTTTAACATGCAAAGCCTTGAAGACAGGTTTTGGTGTGAAAGTGTGTTTGAGAAGAGACTGGAAACAATTTCCAGAAGTGAAGGAGCTGATTTACATTTAAACAGACTCTTTCTTCAGAAAGGAAGTTTACCTGGGGTAAACCACTGGGTGGGAATGTCCTTTGAAAGGATGTTAATTGTACCTTGGTTCAAAGAACTCTTTGAAATTCCTGTAAGGCAATTATGTTAAGCTAGAGGAAGTTAAAAGATTGTGTATTGGCAAAAATGCAGTTAGAATCCCAGTTGAAGTCATGTGTCAGAAGTGCTATTGATGATAACATTGACACCTGCCTCTGATAACTTCAAAGTCTGTGCTCTCTGTATGAACGTGAGTTCACGGAGCTCACCTAGCAAAAGGACAAACCAAGACAGAGACACGACTCCAGACCTTCAAGAAGTGCAAATGGAGCTACGAGACTTAACAACAGCACATCAAAACCGAGCTCACGGCCTTTTAACATAACAGATACAATGACTGCGATCTACCAAATGAAGGCCAACATCTATAGACCTACAGCTGTTAGTCATAGACGGAAAGGGGTCTCTGTGACTATCTGCTTTCTTCATGCTGGTGGAAAAAATAAAATTGCTCTGTGTGAGTTTCTGTGGAAAGATTGAGTGTAAAAGACAGCTTCCACATTGGCTTCTGAAGGCACTGAGTTTCTAAGTGTTTCTGATGTCTTCTGGGCGTTAGTTCCACCCTTGCGGGGGGCCATGTTCAGACAGAGTGAAGGCACGTGATTTTTCTTCTGCCCCGCAAAGTGCTTCAGGAATACGGAAAGGAGTCTGAACTGATGAATGCACACAGAACTTAACCTTTGGGAATCAGACTCATTACCTATCACCTAGTACCAATCATCAAAAATGTTTGTGAATTTTGAGTCTGCTTTGATAATTTCTCTCTTTTTAAACATCAGCCTGAGATTCTATTTAGTTACTGCTCTGTTCTCTCCAGTGCTATGAAATGTCAGGTAAGAGCTGAAGAAGCTCTAGCATCTTCTAAGATCACAAGCCTTGTTTGGATTTGTCTTTGTGTTTGGAAGAAGAGTGACTTAGCAGAAGATCAAAGAATGGGAATATTAACAAAGGTGCTACTAACCCTTGTAGGGGAGTCAAGGTTTTAAAAATAAAGTGAGAAAGGGTTATGTTTTCCTGCCCAAAGCACTTCTAATTATTTGTTTCAAAGTCTGCCCTGTCACAAAAGCTCTGTCTTTGGGTTCTGGTCCCTTGATTTCTCTGTGTGTGTGTGTGTGCTCCAATTGAAACAGGCAATGGTTCCCACCTCTATCACAAGCATGTTGCCTTTTTTTTTTTTTTTATTTAAATAATTTTAAAATTTTTAAATCAGGGAATAAGAAAGGTGCAGAGCAGTCTGGGGTCTTCCTTAGTTTGGTGTTTCCATGCAAGTGAGGCACAGAAGATCTAGGAACTACAAAATATCTAGGAACAACAGAGCACTCCTGGCTTCCTTGGCAGCCTGAGCCTTCAAATGTTATGGGAGCCAGGTCTTCACCCTCCAGTTTCAGTCTCTTATTGATAATCTTCTCCGTATGAATTCTTTCTACCACATAATTTAGGAGTAAGAGATACGGTCTTCACAACAAGAAATGATGATGGGTTCAGAAGTTAGAATTTGACGAGGGAAAATGCCCACCCTGGTCACACACTCTTGTTGTGTACATACACCAGTGGTGCTTTTGATCTGTTGTTCAAATGAATCCTCAGTGAAAAATCACAAATAAGTCCGATGAAGAAGAGAAAAAACACTTAAAATGCTATTATAGTGGGACTGAAAAATATGGAGTCATAGAATCCAGATGACAAAAATAGATTAATTTTTCATGTAGTGCACTGCGGTTAATCCTTGTGCTCACAGTATACTTTATTTAGAATCACTGCAGAATTTCTCCTCTGATTTTTCTCCCTGAAATTAGCCTGTAGTGCTATGCTTCAGACTTCACAGGAGCCTAAAGGTATTTGATTTAATTTATATCTATGAGTTCTGTTCTTTGTTCATTTATTTTAATCAGTGTTGGTTTTCTCTTCCTTTGACTATCCTAAGATTTTTGTTCTGATACATCATTGGTTATTATTATCTAAACAGTTCTCCACTGAATTCAGGTTCCCTAAAAATTCAAGTAGAGCAATTTCATTTGAGAAAGAATATCATTAAATGAAACTGTTGGATTAAACTATCTGAGAAGCAGAATGTACAGTTATAATTTTTATATAATGTTTATAATGGCAATTCCAATAATCATGCTAGCACTTGAGCATTTTATGAGAATTTTCAATTAAGCATTTTTGGATATAATTATTATTTTAAAGATTATGCAAATGCTCTATATTTGTTAAATATTCTAATTATATGTTAAGTTTGGGGTATTTTTTTTGTAAATACTAGAAACACACTGTTTCATAATGTATTCAAAGTGAAACCAAAACATTTCACTGGAATATTTAAAAATATTTGAATGTTGAATCTTTGAAAATTAATATGATCTATGCTTATTACAAGAAAAAAATAGAACAGCATATTTCACAAGTTAGAGCTGACTTATCAATTTGTATTTAATTACATAGTTATAATTTTTCTGCATGCCATTGCATTAATATTTTTAGATATTTTATTGTTTGACATTTTGATTCTAGATGGGCAACTATGCCTTCAGATGGGTCTCTGCCAGCTAAAAATACCATCCTAGATAAGTACATGCAACCTCCACATTAGTATTAGTGACACACAGAAATAGATTGCTGTGTTGAAATAATTGAACTCCAAAGAGTCCTGTAACTTGTCTGTTATTAAGTTAGATCCTAGCTTGCATATATGTAACAGCATAAAGCTGAACAGCCTATGTATCTGAAGGGTTAATGGGTGTTTCCATTAGGGCACTGTGGTCTGGTACAAATCTCCAACTGCTAGCAATACAGGAGCACAGGATGATGATGAAAAAGTAGTCTCTGGATCGTGGAACCAGGTCTTCACACCACAGTGCTTTCCATGGACTATGACATCACGTGATCTCACAATTGATCATTTGCTTGATGCTTACATTATCAGAAAGCTGCTCCAGACTGTCACTCTCCCAAAGTTAGAAATCATGTAATTTAAAATTTAATCTATCATCAGTGAGTCACAGTTTTGTCTTAAACTCTATGCTGGTGTGCCTAGTATTGCAGCAGAAGTCGGTTCACCTCTTCCCAAAGAAACAGAGTGGAGGCTCCCCGCGCAGACAGATGAAAACCTTCTCAGACTTGCTAGAACAGACCGAAAGCAAAAACTTCAGGTTGCTGCCAGATAATCTCTCTAATCCAACTACTGGATCTCACTCTGCATGAGATGAATCAGATCTTTGATGGCAAATAAAAGCCTTGCCTGCACTGGTGTGACTGACAATCTCCTTTTCAAAAACCAGAGGGATGTTTAATTCTTTTGGATACCAAACCCTGAATATGAGACAGCATTCTAGGTACCTTACTGTTTCAGAGTTCAAAGACTGTAGGAGATGTGGCTGCCTTGCAGAAAGGAGACTTTAAAAAGGAAAGGTTAAGATTTTAAGTATTTTTCTCCTCATTTTTACTCCATAACATTACATTTGCAAGTTCCACTCAGGTCATAAAATTGTAGGAGCACATTTTAGCCACGGTGGATGACTTGTTGCAGGCTTCTTCATCTCCCTCTGCCTCTATTTAAACTATCACTCCTGAGAGATGAACCTGTATTCGTTGTGTCAGTATTGGTCAAGCAGTATTGCCAATATTTTTATACTCTGCATGCAGAGAGTAATGTCCTCCGAGCAGAAGACACACTTGAGAATACTTCAGCAGTGGCAGTCAAAGGTTTCAGCAACATCGCTTCACTGAGGATGGAAAATTCAGCGGTAGCTGGCTTGCAGGGTTCCCAATAGACCATTTTATTCCGAATCTAAGGGGTGAGAACTTTTACATTTAAATCACTGTGCCAGGTAGTTGGAATAAAAGAGGTTATAAAGCCAACATTTACTTATCAGAATTCCTGGTATTTCTCTGACGCTTTTTATAATGGGATAATCTGGTGCTCAAAAAACGTGAAAAAGCCTTTTGCAGAAAGCAGTAGAAAAACATTTTATGTCCCTTTTTACTGATTACTTTTGCTTGATGCTAGGAAACAATTATTTTAAGTGGATTACTTCAAAGAATAACTTAATTTGATAATAAAACAAATAATGCTTTTCCATTTATTGATGAATCAAACAAGGTAATTGGATTTATTACTTCTGAATCTATGAGTAATCCTGTTTCCAAATCACATATGTGTTTCCTCCTCTGCTTTTATGTTCATCAGGAGATGACACTTATTTATTCTTTCTCTTTCTGGCAGAAATTAACTTTTTTGAATCAGGACGGGAGTGGTCTTATGCACTGCTTCTGAGCTCAAAATAGAGCTAATTTGTACTTATGCAACATACATCCTTGCTGGAGAAAAGTGAGCTTCAGTCATTCTGCATAGCTAAAAATACAAGTTAA
Organism: Zapornia atra; assembly: GCA_013400835.1. Classification (NCBI taxonomy): domain Eukaryota; kingdom Metazoa; phylum Chordata; class Aves; order Gruiformes; family Rallidae; genus Zapornia; species Zapornia atra. Next base: position 29,606 of record VZTU01019681.1, on the reverse strand, counting down.
TTAAAAACATATCTTGCATTAATATCTCTAATATGCATGGTACCAGTGAAATAGATATAATGATGTTATGGTGCTGCTTCATAGCAGGGTCCTGGAAGCTGAGAGGCCTCTGGAACACGTATCCCAGCCTGGTATGTAGGAGATGCCTTTGATGGCCATATAAAGCTACTCTGGGGAGTGGCTGAGCCCAGCGTTATTGACACTTCTCCTCCTTTTGCTTTTTAGCTTGATACTGCAAATCCACCAGGCTGAATGATTAGAAGATTATAGATGATTCAAGACATAATAAAAATCACAGAAGATTTTTCAGCTAATCAAATTAGTAAAATATTCATTTTTAGCAGTAATTAATCTTGTAGCAGTTTATACACCTGGATATATCATATCATTTTGCAAGCATTAGGTAAGCTTCTTAGGGTCTGTATTTAAATGCTTAATTTGTTTTACAGGGTTGGTCTGCACCCACAATGGTCTACTAATACAGCTATACCAACTTGTGGCAACCTATTTCTGGAGTGGAAATGCAGCTTACATTAGAAAAACAATACCTTTTTTTTTGATTTGGAGCCTGCTTTGGACCTAATGATCTCTCAAGGTCCCTTCCAACCCCTATGATTCTGTGATTCTGTGATACAATGCAAAATCTGTTCCATATCTCCGTTCAACTCAGTAATGCCAGCAAAACTTTTAAGAGTAGATCAAGTAATGAACTGAAAGTTCTGAAAAACTCATTCAAACTCAGATTTTTTTCCTACCTAAAAGGCAAATGACCCTTGTGCTCAAAATACATTACTTTATTGATGGGATTCATTGATCAGCATATGCCCTTGGTCCCATTGATAAAGATGCAAATCTGTTACATTCCCCAGCTTCAGCACCTTTACTCTCTGCATCAGTGTTGTCCCCTTGCCTGATGAAGCATTGCTCAAAAATTGACTTCCAGAGCTGAAAGAACACACCCGTGGAGCTTGAACTGAATGGCCAGCTTCTGTTGTTCGGAAAATTGCAGCTGCTGAAAATCAGAGAGTTCTGCTGGCTCTCGTGGTTTTCCTGGGGATCTGATATTTAGATTTTTTTTTCTCTTGATCTGCCAACGTAAGCCATGTTCTTTAATGGTGGTCAGCAGTGAATGATAGTGATTCACTTGGGAGTTTCCAGGGTTTCCAGGCTACCAAACCCCATTGTGGTTTATACTTGAAAAATTTCAATCCAACTTTTCCATTTGTAGATGCCATTTGAAGGCAGTGCTGCAGTTTCACAGTGGTTGGGTTTTTTTTTCTCTTGTCTTTTTCTTCCCCTCCCCCTCCTCCCCACCCCAGACGGGAACCAAATGTGGTGTTTGAACTGAAATTACATTCTGGGGTAGAAAAGAAGGGAGGGTGGGAGGGAGGGGAGAGATCAGAGATGTGTTATTTGTTAGGAAAAGCATGCTGTGAGGTTTGTGGTGCTGTGGGAAAGTTTGATCCTGCTGAGCCTACCCACAGTCACAAATGCCACATCACCATCACCCTGATTCCCACTGCGTTTTCCTCTGTGCCTCCTTCCACGTAGTGACCGAAAAAGCCGCATCTTTTGGACTAATGTCGTATTATTTTTCCTCCTCAGTCTCTCCTGTCTCTCCCTGTTGCTTCCAGAAAGGGAGGGTCTATTTCTGGCCATTACAGGGCATTGCAGGGCTTTCTCGTATCACTTCCAACGCATTCCTTGCCTCCGTTCACCCAGGAAGAATTTGCTGCGTTTGATTTCTGTCTCAGGTCACTTGTCTCACAGCTATGTGCCAGGTCAGTGTCAGTGAGTTGTCTTGCATGGCAGGGCTTTGTTATACAGGCTGGTGGGTCAAGTTTCACATGTTCAAAAGGAGTCAGTGTAAAGACAAAGAGAAGCAGCATACGTTTCAGTGCCAGTAATGGATAAACTACCACATCAACTACTCAGCATGAATATCTTTATCCAGCTGTGTTTAGATATTATTTTCATTAATTATGGGTGTTCCTAACACTTGACACAAATAAGGAATTCTTTTTTCTTTTAGGTAGCCTTTTTATTAATCCATTGTTCTTCCAAAGAATAATATCGCCCCTATTAACTGGCCAGTGATACATCACTTTTTTAAAATAAATCTCAGAATGCAGCCATGCAAACTACTGCTCTTTGGATCATCACTTATGAAAGAAGATATCTTCTGCTAACCACCATGAATTAAAATAAAATTGCTTATAATCCATCCTTCAAAGCCCCATGGTCAAATTTATTCCTGTCATCACAGCGCAGGAAAGAAGATAATTGCTCCACGGATGAACTTAGTCTCAGGAGTTTAGTTGTGCTTTGAAAGCTCTTTTGATATATGTGTTGTATTTCATTTATTTAATTTTATTTTGCTTTGCTTTTTTAATACCAATGCTTTTTGGGTGCTGCACGAGTAACAAGAACTTCATAACACTGACTGCAGCAGAACCCTAATAAAGCTAATGACATTTTGGCCTTTGTCAAAGATTAGACACAGTGTATAAGCAGCAAAAAATAGTTGTTTTTCAGAGATATGAATTTTGAGAGATTGGAAGTACTCATGCATTTATTGACTACAGGGAAGCTGTTTGAATTCAGACAAATGCATTTCACACAATTCATTTCAGGGCTGATTCATTTTATCTGCGTGTCTCCTGTGCCAAGTGGGAACATTAGGCCTCTTTAAAAAATGATGGGGGATAATAAATGCTCCAGGCATTTGTTTTGCTGAAATGAAGTAATGGCAAAGAAGCATATGGTGACATATATTTTTAATTACTTTTCAACAATGTTAAATGTTTTTTCCTTATTTTCATATTTAATGTTCTTGATCAAGCTTGCTAAATAGGCAACTCTTATGGAACACACCACTTTATGCAATAACACATGACTAATTTTATGGGCAATATTATATATCCCTGTGTAACTTCAACATATTAGCTGTAGAACTTTGTTTATGGTGCTTTGTACCATCCAAGGAAGCTGGGCTGGGGGTGTGTATGTTTTGTTCCTGTTTTATTTTTTCATCTGAAACCACAGCTCTCAAAATCTTTGGTTTTGTTGGGTTTTTTTTTATTTCAATTTTTTGTTTGTTTGTGCATGTAAAGCAGGATATATGCTGCTCTTCTGGTAGACTAAACAAAAGAGAAATCCACCTGGGACCGAGAGGAGACACTAGCCTTCCTTTTAGCAACTTCACTTCTAAATCACCCTTCCATCCCCTGCCTTTATCTTCCTCCCTGTAGCACAGGCTCCACGCTAAAGGAAAGGGAACACAAACAAAGGACACCTGTTTTCAGCCCTACTAGAGAGAGAAATGCTGCTGGTGCCTAAAGGCTAAAGCTGAACTGAACGTACTATGGCTACAGACATCGTCGGCTGGGCTGCAGATCTACCTGAGCAAGGGAAATCTGAGCCTACTGTACAATGCCAGCAAATAACAACTAAAAAAGTACCATACATCACAGGAGGGTGGCAGGGGGAAATAAAGTACAATTGTCACCACTTGCCTGCCCCTCTATTAATCGTATTTTTGGTATGAAAGTGTCCCTTCAAAAGAAATATTTTTTTTAAAAGTAAAAAAACCCCACCCTGTTAATTTGCTGTGAATGCGTACAGCAGGTGACCACACTCCCCCCTCACTTGTTCCAGAGCTTCTGGAAATTCTTTTTCTGCAGGAGTCACAGGCATCACCAGTGTGAGTAGGACTCTTCTTGTAGCATGCCCCGGAGATCAACAGACCCAGGTTATTTCAGACCAGTGAGTCCTTTCCGGAGCAGAGAGCTCCTTGCAGAGACTGCTCTGCAACCGTCACCTTCTTTTTCAGCTTGAGTGGCTTTTCTCCTTGCAGCCGTGGCAGTATGGCAGCAAGGAGATGGGATGGCTCTCTCCTGTGTCCAGCGCTTCCTTTCCCACTGCTACTGATTCGGAGGATTAAAGCAGCAGGATATAAAGCAACAGATGGGGATTTCATTCATTCTCCTTGCTTTGAAAACACTCTAAGAAATATATCCCTTGTTATTATTATGACCTCCAGCAGGTGAACGCAGCTTTCAGTTTGAGATGGGAGGGGGATGTCTCTGACTCTGGGTAAGCAAGCACCACAGTGGAGAGAAACACATCTATCCACATTATTCAGGCAGAAAAGAGTTTGTAGGCCAGTCCGTCAAAGACATATAAGATACTCCTGTTTTTCTCTACCTTATCCCCTTCTCCCTGGGATCCAGTGCAGACGAGCAGAAGCTGGGGGGGCTGGCAGTGGAGAGGTGATCCCCAAATATGCCTCCCATGGCTAAGTGCTGGCCTCTCAGGCCTGCCCCAACACTGGAAAAAAACCCCAACAAAACAACCCAGCAACAAACAAGCAAACAAATAGAAAAGAGAATCAAGAAGGCAAGAAATTAGTTGTGGGAGGAGGAAAGCCATGGCAATGGATGACCTGGCTCCCATGCTGCCTGAAGCTGCGGAGGGGGAACTGGCCAGTCTGAGCCTCTTCATATGAAGAATTTTAGGACCACACACATTTTTATGACAGAGGAGAGACAGGTAGTCTTTCCTCCCCTGATCAGTGGGGCAGTCCTGTGTGTATAGTCTGTGGAGAGGAAGGAGAGCATTTCCTTCAGTTCCCTCTCTCTCTGGACATTCCCAGCACTGACTTCAGGGCTTCAATGTCAGTGCAAGGGATGAAGGAAAGAGCCCCCAGAAACAGCCTTATTCATGTTTTAACAGATACCAAAGGAAAAGATTAGTCCCGGGAAAGAGGCTTTTGCTTCTGTCTCTGGTAACCTGGGAGTACTGTGGAGCTTCCAGAACCCAGATATGATAGAGGATGTTAGCTTTTCCAGAGTCTTTGCTTTTAATCTCCACAGGTGAAGAATTGGGTCAATTGAGCATGGCCAGAGACAGCAGTTCCCCTTGCGCTGTAGCTTTGCTTGCTGGAGATAACACTTTCTATAAATCAAGACAGGCTGTAAAAAATGACAAAAACTGTGAAGTTCAGCTTGCCAGGAAACTGTTACCGTGTATATGTATTTTTTTTTCTTTAAACAAAACAAAAAAACCAAACCAAAACCACCCAAACCCCAAAACATTTAATATCCACATCCCGTTTTGTCAATCTTTCAAAATCCTTGACAGGGATGTGAATGTTCCTTAAGAGCTATTACATGTCATCATTATAATTTGTTCTTTTTGAAGAGGGTGATGTCTAAGTCGGTTTTGATGATTACATTTCCTTGGTCTATATTCCAAAGGCACTTTTTAGACCTGAGAATTGTTTCCAAACAGTATGCATAAATGATTAGTACTGCTTTTAGTCTTGCAGTTTGATCCCTATTCCTTTTAGATGTTAGTCTAGATGGGAAGACAGTGCCTTACCTGATGCAGAAAGATTTTAGCTGCTGCAGCAGCTGAAAGAGTCAGAATGATTTAAAGATAAAACCAACCAGCCAGTTCCTGGAGTCAGTCATAGCATATACTTTGCACGTGTTGTTTACTAGCAAAATAGTGTGTAAGCTACTTGTAAATACCATGGCTTCAAACACACATTCCTGTTTTGAGCTTCATTCTATCACCTACAAACAATTTAGTCCCACTTTGTGACTGCTATGCCACAAACCCTAAATTATCTTTAAATTTTTCAAATTAAAAAGAAACTCTGCCTATTTATTTTTTTAGAATCTCTGTAAAGAATCAGGACATTTTACACTAGGCTTGCCCAAATTAATACTTATCCCAGACATCTGCTGTTGAAAAGGAGGCTCTTGGTTGTTCCAGGAAGGAAAATATTTTGTGAGTGCTGTAATTTCTTTACCAGTTTAGTGACAAGGAGCATATGAGTTTGGATAAAATAGGTGTATATATTTTCTTGCTATTATTATTTTTTTTAGATATAGAGTTTTAATACTCCATTACTAGTGTCCTTCACCCTCTGCACGTCAGGAAGGAACAACTTTTCTTGAGAAAAGAACAGGCAAACCACCTACTGAAATGTCAAAACCAAAGAATCATTGTGTTTTGGTAGCACATGTTATGTAGTGAAGCCTGTATAGCTCTCCATACATTCTGATACATTTTAGAGTTGTATTTATTTGGAAAAGAAAATAAGGAACAGTTGTTGCAAAAATTAGCACATTTTCAAAGGGATGTATGTGAGTAGAGGGACTGATTTTTAAAGGTGCAACCATAATGTGCATGTGAAATAAGCACAAACTAATTTTATCTTTGTCAGCACTAGCAGCGTTGTGATCTGATAGCTTTTATAGACTTTGCCCGTTTTTGACCAGCATCTTTACCTCGGCAGTTCCTGTTCTTGGAGCTGTTCTTTTTCCTCCTCTACCTGATCTGACACCAGTTTTCAGATTTAATATGCTTTCTGTCCTCTGGCTCTTGAATGACCTCTCTTTTATTTTTATCTCTTCTGTTATTCAAGACCACAAAGTATATTAAAACTCACAAAACTTTCTTAATGCAAACCAAAACATAAATGTCCCTGTAATGTAGGCATGTGTGGCTGTGAGCAATGGGAGACAATTTCTTCAGTTACTGCTGAGACATTAATGTCAGAGGCAAAACATCATTTAAACTTCTGAAATGAAGAAAAGGAGCTGACTTGTGTATGTTTTCCCCTCACTTTTGGTGAGGATGTGCGTTGAAGTATGCTTCCTGCCTCAGTCCCTTTGCATACCAAGTTGTGGGTGCAAAGCTGGAGGGAGGAATCACATCCTGCAATTTTACCACAGGTGAGAAAAGAACAAATGTCTCAAATTAGAGAAGTACCAAGGGGGCAATGCAGCACCATTATGCATGGAGATGGGGGATGGCAGAGCTGGAATCATGCATATGGTGTTAGGTGGCACTGAAGTGTGTGCCTGGGATTGCTCTTTGGGTAGAAGGAGGCATTGATGTGACTTCCTCAGTCTCCTGGTAAATCCATTTTTAGTCCTTTAGTCTTCCCCTTCCTTTAAAGAAACTGAAAATATCCTTCAGAGGTCCATTGTTCATCAGTGTAAAATTATTTGTAAATCCTTTGCTGGATTTGGGCTTGCATCAGCAGTGGGCTGCAAAAAGCAATGAGCCAGAGCTGTGAGACAGACCAGATAGAGTCTGCATAACATGTACCCCCTTAAAAATAGTTACTGTCATCTTCTAAAAGCAGTAACAGAATATGAGTTGTAATCTTGATGTTCTTAGACTGTCAGTTTGGCTCTAACTAAACTCCCGTTTAAGGCCAGTTTGTACATGGGGTAGGAGTGCTACAAAAATAATCGTCACTAGATGCTTTCATCTATCGCCTTCCAGTGAATATTTTTCTATTTTATTCCTGCTCATGTTTGTCAGCAGTTTTCTCATGGATCTTTATGTATTTCTGGGGTTTTTTTCCTCTTTTTTTCCCCCCCCTTTCTTTTCTTTCTTTTATTTCTCCTCTTTTTAAAAAAAATCTTGCTTTGTTCTGTCAAATTTGTCTGCTAAAGAAACTGTTTAATTTCATGGCCCACGCTGGAAGAACGCCTGCGACTGCCCAGGTGAGGACTTGTTCCGACTCAGAAGTGCTTTTATATTCAGCTAAAAAAGAACAAATGCACACCCCCAGAACTGCGAATTTCAACACCTCTTCTGGCAGCACATGCAAGGCAGTATCATTTTTGAAAGCATAATAGTATTTCTAAAATCCAATTAAAGATCTTACTTTCAAGATATCTTATTTTCTGTTCCAAATAATCTGCAGTCTACAGTATAACTCTGTCATCCAGAAGAAAGCCTGAAATTAAGAGAAACATTATATGATCCTAGAATCTATTATGCATCTTTTTATTTGTTGAAGGCTTGCTGTAGAATCTGCTTGTTTCTAAGGAATGAAAATTGCTTATTATCCCGGATAATGAAAGAGAATGTCGTCATCTATAATTGTTAGTTTAGGATACTTACTGTACCCTTCTATTATAAATGGGTTTGCATAAAAAAGGGTTCAGTAAAGGAAGCAGCTTTTAAAAATTTTCTTAAAAAAGGAAGAATTTGTTTGCAAGTGAAATTTATGCTTTTTGACTGTAAAATGTCTTGGAACAAGTTTTTTAATTGACAGATTGTAACTTGAATATGTATGCTATTTACTGAACCCAATTCGTGAATATTACAGTCTTTTTTTCAATGATCATAGAAGTGTGCTTCTATATATACCCAAGTATATAAATATACCCACCTGTCTATGTGTGCCTGCATATGTAGGCGTATTGTATATGCACTTAATGCCTTTTTTTAACACCGTTTTCCAATATGTCAGCATTTTTTCAAGTCTATTCCTTGTTTTATTTCCCCTGATTAATCTCTTGTAAGATAATCTTTACGGGGTAAGAAGGTTTGCATTAACACCCTCTGCCTGAATATGACAGCTCTGTAAACAGCAGCTGTATGGGGTCAGTTATAAGATCTAGAAATCAAAACTATATGGGCCTTATTCACAGCTCATGAGACAAACACTGTGTGCTGGAAATTGACTGCCAGACAGCCTTTATTTGATAAGTTGCAATAGGCTGCATGTCACACTTTCTGCAGCAGTAGTGGTTGACACACACACAAAAGTGCCTATAGGATAAAAAAGGAAGGAAAAAAAAAAAAGAAAAATCTACTCCAAACTCTAGGAGGAGGACTTTAAAACCATTCAACTAGAAGGACATTCTCAGATGAACAAACGTTTGTACCTAATGGGTTAGAAAACAAGTTGAGACCTAAACCCCCACGAACATCGATAGAATCACACAATGCTTTGGGTTGGAAGGGACCTCCAAGACCATCTAGTTGCAACCCCCTGACATGGGCTGGGATGCCCCTCACCAGGCCAGGTTGCCTAAAACCCCATCCAACCTGGATTTGAACACTGCCAAGGATGGGGCAGCCACAGCTTCTCACTGTGCCAGGGCCTAACCCCCCTCACAGTAAAGAATTTCTTCTAACATCTAATCTAAATCTACCTTTCCTCAGCTTAAACCCATTACCCCTTGTCCTGTCACTACACTCCCTGATAAACAGTCCTTCTCCAGCTTTCCTGTAGGGCCTTGAGGTACTGGCAGGCTGCAATAAGGTCTCCCTGGAGCCTTTTCTTCTTCAGGCTGAACAAGCCAAACTCTCAGCCTATCTTCATAGGAGAGGTGCTCCAGTTCTCTGATCATCTTTGTGTCCCTCGTCTGGACTTCCTCCAACAGCTCCATGTCTGTGTTGTACTGGGGATCCCAGAGCTGGACACAGTACTCCAGGGGTGGTCTCATCAGAGCAGAGTAGAGCAGCTGAATCACCTCCATTGATCTACTGGCCACGCTTCTGTTGATGCAGCCCAGGATACAGTTGGCTTCCTGGGCTGCAAGTGGGCATTGCCGGCTCATGTTGAACTTTTCATCCACCAGCACCACCAAGTCCTTCTCCACTCGAATCCATTCTCTGCCCCGCCTGTAGTTGTGTTTGGGATTGCGCTGACCCACACACAGGACCTTGTGCTTGGCCTTGTTGAACTTCATGAGGATCGCATGGGCCCACCTCTCAAACCTGTCAAAGTCCCTCTGGATGGCATCCCTTCCCTCCAATGTGTTAGGTGCACCACACAGATTGGTGTCATCAGCAAGCTTCCTGAGGGTGCACTCAATCCATGTTGCTGAGAAAGACATTAAACAGCTCTTGTCCCAGTACCGACCCCTGAGTAATGCCATTCCTCCCTGGTCTCTAAATGATATATTTAGAGCTACTTGCTCTTTCTGCAGTTGCAGAAGTGAGCTTTAAAGCTGTGACTGCTGTCAGTCAGTAACAGTTTATACCTGTATGGCAGTAAAGAACAACACTGGAACAGTCACCTCAAAGAACTATAAGATGAAGAAAACAAAAACTTTTCTAATAAGGAAAGTAATAAGAAACTGTTAGATTTGGTATTAACTCTTGGTGTAGGAGTTTGTATAAAACACTCCTCCTGCTATCAGTCTTGGAATTTTCACCCAATCCAGATAGCTCTCATCCACCTCACTGAGGTGTCCTGCCATGTTGGGGGTAACTCAGACTCTGTTTTGGGTATCTTTGCTGGGATGTCAGGTTCGAGAAAGCAAGCTGCAAAATGGTTGCAGTTCATTAGTGCGTACACGTGCAGCTCCTCCAGTTAGCAGGTATAGCGTGTCCCTCTGAGCACACAGACACAGTTGGGAGCCAGCTTTTGACTTCTGTCAGTGCCTAATTAAAATTATGCTAATTCTAACAATAAAATTATGACTTTGTAAAAGAAAACAAATGTGTTTACCATGGTGCTAAGTATTTTACGTGTCTATCTCTTCCCTTCACCTTCTCACAATTAAAGGAAATGTCTACAGCAAAAGTCTCCATGGCAGTTCTTCAAACATGTATGTGGGGCTTTCCATTTAAAAAGGTTGGAAAAACAGTGGCGCTTTTCTGGGTTATCCACATCCCATTTTTTTCCAAATTCCAGTCTACTGAAGGTGTAGCTCCCAAAGCCCTTAACCACTCTGTGGTTCCTGCTGTACTCAAGTATCTTTGTGTGCAATGCTTAGCTTTCCAAGCTGTTTCAGCCATTCTTCCCATACTTTATGGAGGTACTAATTCACTGCTCTCATGTTGTGAAGAAATGACGTTACTTTGTGAAGAGCTAGAAAGAAATTCCCCTGGTACGGGAGTTGACAAGAATCTTTCCTTATACTTAGAACTTTTGGGTCTCCATCTAATTAGGTTGTACATTGCTAGGAAGTAAGCACCATGCTGTGCTTGCTTGCTTGCATCAAGTCAGACACACTCCAGCACAGCTCAGGTGCTTTATAAAATACAAATATAAACACACTTCTTTTTTTTTCCCCTTTTTTTCCTGAGATGGTGAGAGAATAAGAGGAATGTTTTGATCCCATATTTTACCAGTCTGAGAGAAAAGCAGAAAGATTCATATTGCAGCATTTAAATTGTCACGAGTCGAAAAGCTTGGATACCTTTTATTTATAGTGCCTCTATTGTTTTATTAAGGAATCAGACAGGAGGGATCTTCTTTGTAGTGTGACAGTGGCTATGAAATTGATCTTCAGGGGAAGGTAATCTTGACAGATTTTGCAACGGCAGAATGTGCATTCCCTTTCTGAAGCCATTTGGTGCTATGAAAACTGGATGCTGTACCTAGGATGATAGAAAAGGCCATAAGTTTAGAATAGTCCCAGCTCACCAGTTGTGTCTTCCAGTATTCCAACTGTCCTCAGGACTGGAGTCTACAAGTGAGTGGAAGATGGTCTATAAACCAACTGAAAATTCTGGAATAAAAAACTTGACTTCACCCTTTTCCATATAAATAAATAAATTTTGTGTCACTACCTGCTCCCAGCTGCTGTCAGCTCTTTTGTTGGCTATCTGCATATCAGAGGGCCCTTCTGCTTTCACTTTTTGTCCCCAAAATGATAATGTGGTGCTGGGGACTGAGGAAAGTAAAAAAACCCAACCTTTTGTAGCTTGCACAAAAATTTGTACACACACACACAGAGGCTGCAAGCACAATGTGTCCACATTTGAATCTGAACCTGAATTCTCACACACACACAGAATCTCTGTGCCTGTCACCTCCCCAGTGGCTGGTCAGCAGTTCTTGTGGATGGAACACCTTTGGTGGGAGTCCTTCAAGAGCACTGCTGTGGCTCCACTGCTGCAGGGAGCACCCGGAAGTCCCCAGTTCAGCTGAGAGCTGGAAAACCACTGATCCTCTGGCTTTGTTTCTCACCAGGGCTGATTGAGTTCCTCCTGCTGTTTGGGTGCTGACATCTCGGAAATACCCACAGAGTTGGTTGTTAGGCTTCACAGAAGTTGTGAATCCCACCTTAAAACACTCCCACATCCAGGGGAATTTCACCAGGCTCTGAGATAGAGGAGGGTTTTTCCTGACTAGGGATGCTCTGCTACGGTTTGTGATATTTACTTGCCTTCAACTAAGCACAGAGAGGAGTAGGAGTTGGCTGAGTCCTAATACTGTGACCTGGAGGAATTATTTAAGAAGAGGGTGGAAGTTTGCTTAAATTATCATTTGTGAGACTGACAAACAACTGGTTCTAATAGCATCAAAGGTCCCAACTTACTCAATCTGAGCTGTTGGGGTCCAGGTCATCATTAACTGCGAAAGAAGATAATTTCTGCCTTAATAAGGCAAATATGGCTTATTTCCGTCTAACAGATGGCAGTGGATATGAGTCATACATCTGTCTGGGATGTATTTTCCTGAACAAAGTAATTTGGCCAGCGGTTTCCAGTAGCTTCATGCTCTTCCCGTGGTTCTGAAGTTTGCGTATGCTTTATGGGAGAAAGGAAAGGAAGCATATAGTGCTAAAAACACTTCTGTCCACAAAAACATGAATGTGGCCCCTGCTTGAAGTCTGTATGATGCTTTTATAAAATCTTTTTACTGGCAATACTCCAAACTGCAGAAGGAAAGGAAGTAGAGGATGCTCATACGATTTGTATATTTATGGAGCTAATATAACTTTTAACAAGTTTTTCTGAGAGTGTGAGACCTTTTCATAATGGGCTCGTACCTTCTAGTTATTCATGATCTCTGACTGGGATTTTTGCTGCAGTGATCCTTCACTGTGGATTTCTTGGTGTCTGATAAGGTGACCATTCATGAAGCAAGTGGTCCCTCAGAGCATGTGGACATTTTCTCTCTGCTGCCTGTTTATGTGAAATCCATACAAAATTACCTTTGAGGTTTTTGCCTTTCTTCGCAGCTAAGGTGAGCCATAGAATTCACATATGTGTAAACGTGTGGGAGGTGGTGGGACTGCTCAAGCCTTGCTTGCAGAAGGAATCAAGCTAGAATGATACAATGACTGTTGGACTGCAAGCAATTTCAGTTCAAAGATAGTGCAAGCTGACAGATTCAGAAGCACGATGTGTCATAGAATCATAGAATCTCCTGAGTTGGAAGAGACCCATAAGGATCATCAACTCCTGGCTCCACACAGGGCCAACCAAGTCAGAGCATGTGACTGAGTGCATCATCCAGACGCTTCCTGGACTCAGCCAAGCTCGGTGCTGTGACCACTTCCCTGGGGAGCCTGTGTCAGTGCCTGGCCACGCTCTCAGTAAAGAAACTCTTCTTTAATAAAACCTCAACCTCCCCTATCGCAGCTTCATACCGTTCCCTCAGGTTCTATCAATGGTCACCAAAGAGAGGAGATTGGTGCCTGCCACTCTCCCTTGTCTCTGATTTGATTTTAGAAGCTAATTTTTCTTCTGATTTTAAGAGAGACTTTCTGAAGGAAGTAGTGGATTTTTTCAACAGAAAAAAAGATTGCTGAAAGTATTATGTGGGTTTTTTGTTTTGGTTTGGGTTTTTTGTTGTTGTTGTTTGGTGGGTTGTTTTGGGGTGGGGTTTTTTTTAGCAAAATATCAGCCTCCGGACATCACCAAACAGAGGGCTTTCCTGAGAATGCAGGATTAGCCTGGGATATGGCATTAGCTTTTTTTTCCCCCCTAAGCAAATCTGAGCACTATCAAGGATAGTGAAACACCTGTTGTTTTTCAGCCTGTGTCATAAGGGGACTGAGCTTTACTTGAACCTAGTTATGTTAAATTGAAACTAAAGCAAAGAACAAAACAACAGACAAACCTGAGGTTATTTTGATATGGCTCCAAGTGAGAAGATGAATCAAGTTTCTATGTATAACCTTGAGAAGGTCACTTCAAGGTTGAAGGTTACGTGGCCACAGTGTGGACTGGTGCTCTCTCCAGTAACTTTCAAATCTGCTGTCTGTTTTAGCTAGATTTGACAGTAAAGTAAAAATGTGAAGAATGATAGATCAAATAGCAGCAGTCATTCGATTTCTCACAGGTAAGTATATATGCTTGTGGATAAAGCTTTCCCTCCTCCTCCCTCTTCAGTCTTAGACTGGCATGGCTGATGAGCGAAGTGCTTTTAAATAGTACCTCTCCCATTTTCCTGGTGTTCCTGGAGCTGTGCACTGTGCCAGACCACTTCTCACAGAGAGAGTGTAAGCAGTTGTGTATACAGCAATTTCACACCAGTTGGGAGAATATTGCAGATGTAATGAAAAAAAAAAAAAAAGGAAAAATGAAAAAAAAAAGGTTTATTTTAATGTGCTTTTGTTGCTTTTTTCCTTTAAAAGATGACCAGCGGATTTATCAGTGGGAGACAGATTACTTGTGGAGAAAATGCTACAGAAGGAGGGAAATGTATTGTTGTCTACATGGATTCACCTGTTTTCTGGACAGATTTGGCACACAATGAAACATGGTCTGGAGGCAGTTCTGTTACACTTGATCCTGTATGAAGGCAAAGCACAAGCTCGGTTGTTTAAAGGCATGTAAGCCGTGTGTCATAGACCTGGATGAGCTCCCTGGCTAGACATTGACCAGACACTAGGACATGTGTTCCTTAAGCTTTGAAGTCTGAGTAAAATCTATACAGTCCTAGGATTAGCTTCAGTCCTTGAGATTTGTCCTTGCTTCAGATTACCCTTTCCCAAATTTTAGCTAGTGTGAGCATGCTGAGCTGCAATTCATTTCTCAGGTGCATGTGGTGCTGTAAACAAATTATCTTTATTGTCTGCTAAATAGAGCAAGAAAAATCTTCAAACCTACCTAAAATAACAACTCCTCTTTATATTCCCAGTGTGAGTTTCTTTTCATTCTGCGACAAGCTAAACTGCTTCTGCAGCTCATGAGTTAACTACTGTTTGGCTTGTCCCCAGGTAAGTCAAATACTCTCTTTTCAAATACACTCCTCTCCTCTTCTTTCACTATCTTTCTATTTTTTGGGTTTTTGTAATCCCTGTCTGCCATATCTTTGTTTTGCCTGTGGTAACTCTTCCTGGCTCCAACCTCCCCCTCTATGGAGAAGTGAGCCTCTTAAACTTCAGTTCCTTGCTGTCCCAAGTGTTTTCATCTCAGCAGATAACTATTAAAATTTAATTACTCACTGCTGCCTAGGTTCTGGAAAGGCTGTAATGCAGACCATGGTCAGCAGTACATGTGCATGGGGACATCCCAAAATACACCTGACTTCTTGGTAACAGCTTCATAATATCAACCAGAGCTGATAGATTTTGTGCAGACTTTCCTCTGCTTAAAATGTAAAACACCACTTCCTTAATGCCCTACGATGCAGCTATACAAACACACAGATTTTCTTCTTCCTCTAGCTCATTTGCTCAGCACTCAAGCACCAATTTAGAATGACTGATCTGGTTTTAATCCAGATGGCTTGATGTAGTGGTTTCTCTCCCTCTCACTAACTCACTCCCTCCTTTCCTTCCCCTGCAATTTGTCTGCATTGTTTGGTTCTGTTTTACAGCCTTTGGGTAGGACAGGTATTTTGCTCTCTCCTTTACTGGATACCTGACATTTGTGCTGCCATTGTCTGCTGAGCCTTTCAAGTCACTCCCAGAGACATGGTGTTTAAAGGCAGCTCCGCTGGGAATAGCATTAGAGCGGCACTGATTGTCTCATGATGTGGCATCACTCCTACAGGTAGCAGGTATTCTCCTGGCAGCTTGTCTTAAGCTTAGAGTGGAACAGCATAACTGATAAGGGGTAAAGATGTCTGCAATACATTAGTGGAGTTCTGTGAAGAAGCCTACACAGCCTCTGCTTTGCTCCAGCTCTGCCTGGTATTGTAATCATGATATTGGTAATCTACCGGGCACTTCTGAGAATTAAGAAAAAAAAGATACTGAGAAACTGCTCATACTCTGAAGGTGTATGTGTGAAGATAATGAATATTATTATCCTCTCTTTAAAGACTGAGAAGCTGTGCATAAATGATTTACCTAGGGCCCCAAAGGAGCCTGTTTTTGACTAGGGAGCTGAACTTTAATTGTACCTGACTTTAATCCTATGTTCTGTCTGTACCTCCCTCATTACCTACCTGTCCATTTTCATTAGGACTCATATCCATCAGACTCATTAATAAATCTGAGAGGGTGTTTTGTCATGGCTACTAAACAAGACACTCAATTGAGACCTAGACTTGAAATGTTTACTCGCCTCAAACACCATTGCCTAAAATTGCTGTCATTTACACTGAATGCCAGCTACATTATGACATTAACCATGACACAGTTAATGTCAGTCATTAACCTCAGGTTATGGTCACAGAATCACAAGTGACTGAACTACTTTTTTTAAGATTCTACTGCCTACAGCTGGAAATTACTGTTCCCAGAGGGGACAGTCCTGTGACAGCTTCAGTCAGTCTAAGGCAGCATCTCCATGGTTCTGCATCTATCGGCAACTCCTGAAAGATGTTTCCACTCTTTTTCTTTTACTGGCACCGGCACCTGTACATCCTTCAGGATGAAGCAGTTCTGAGAGATAAAATCACCCCAAACTATTTTTTTGTTTGTTTTGGTTTTGGGTTTTGTGGGTTTTTTGTTAAGAGTTGGTTTGCTTCTCTGAATTGGCTTACTCTCCAGTCAGTCAAGAAACAGTGCTTGCACATCAGAGGGTGCAGGATCAGTGTCTACTGTGGTTTATACTGCTTTAAACAACCTCAGCAGAGAGTCTGGTGATTGCCCACAAGGTCTAGGAAGGTCCCAACTCTTTACCATGCAATATAAAACGGGCTGACTTGAGCATCAGTGACAAAGAGCTAGGAATAGGCATTTGATAAGTGTCTCAAATGAAGGGCATTAATTTCTTATAACTAGCTAACTTGATGATTTGAGGTTGTCCTACCCTGCCTATAGACTTGTGTTGGACTTGGGGACAGTGACTGGAAAGGTTATGACCGCAGTTTCCAGCCCCTGTTGGTTGATGTGTGGGTTGATCAAGTGGTGTGTTTGCTTAGTGGCTGAAGTTAAAAACAAAAAATTGTGACAGATTAAATTACTTCCCTTGGTTGTGGCTATCTCAGCAGTAGATTTAAAGCTTACTCTGCTGCATCTGTAATGTAGACAGTCTTTTTCAGGGGAGGCAGGCAAAAGAGACTGGGGAAATAACTTTCTCAGCTTACTTTGGAAGGAATCATGTACCAGAATCCTTGCCAATGGTTTAACACAGCTGCCACCTGCAGCAACTGCTGGTGAAGAAAACCTCCCTTAAGTGGGATGTATCCATGAAAGGTTATTTTAGCAGTGCTAAAATCTTGAAAATACAGAGACAAAAATGAATTAATTTTTATTTGCTGCAGAATATAACTTCAAGTTTGACTGGAATAGTTTATGAGTTTGGATCAAGTTTAGTTAAAGAGTTTTTGGCAGGAAAAAAAAGGAGAAAATCATGTTTACATTTTATTTAAAAGAATTTGCTCTTTCTCTTCAGAAGCATTTTTTAATCCATCCTTCTTTCCTTACGTATTATTGCCCTAACCTTCTACTTGGGGGTATTACAGGTTTAGTTTAGGAGCTCTTGCTGCATCTGTTCTATTTCAAATAGCTAATTAAACATTCATTTGAAGAAAAGTTCCTTAACCATCAGGCAATAAACCCAGTCACTCTTCCTTTGGCTATTTTTGTGACAAAGGGCTGAGACAGATTAGAATCATAGAATGAGACAGATTAGAATCATAGAATCATAGAATGTTTTCACTTGGAAAAGACCTTCAAGATCGTCAAGTCCAACCATTTATCCAGCATTTCTAGGTCCAACACTAGACCATGTCACCAAGCACAACATCCACTCTTCTTTTAGAACTTTCATTCAGCCTCAAATGTAGCTTCGCACCACAGCTAAGGGAATCTAAGGAGTGACCAGCTGACTTACAGAGCTCCTTCTGCTCATCTTGTCCCTTATACGAAAATCAAGGCAGATCTGCTCCCAAGCTGAGACTTTAACAACTAATTCTACCAATCCAACCATTACTAAACTAAAGGCAATGCTATAAAAAACAGTGATTTCTTGGAGCAGCTTGTGTCAAGGAGAGAGGACTACATGGATAAAAAATGGGCCTTCAGCAGCTACAACTTGTATCTACTGAAACTGTTGTGAAACCAGATGTCACGGTGCAGCAGGACTGGCTGTGCCACAGAGTGTAGAGAGCTGGGAGCGGGGATGTCAGCATGGCTGGCAGGGCAGTGCCCCCACCTAGATGGGATGCAGTGCCACAGTACCCAGCACAAAGAGCAGAGCAGGTGTTCTGATGGTATCCAGGGTCAGTAACAACCCAGATCACCATGAGAGTCCATAGAGATGCGTCAAGGGCAAGTTTGGAAATCAAATCAAAGTCAGGACCAGCAAGGTCTGCCACCAGCACAGACACAGTGACAGGTAGTTCAGGCAAGGACCTGTTTGTAAATGCAGCTATAGAACAAAAGTGGAGGGATGGGGACTCGTGAGGCTTCTCCCAAGTCTTTTTGCAAAGACCTCTCACAGCATCCTGGTCCCAGGTCCCAGGGTGGCTGTGACATGCCAGCACTGGCTCTGAGGGCAGGCAGCCAGACACTGGGTGGGTGGAGGGGCTTACAGAGCCTGAGCACACCTTCAGGGCCAAGCATTAGATTAAAAAAAATGGGCTCACAAACTCCTGTCATGCCTATGGGTTTATGTTATTCAGCTGAGCTCCTTCCTTCCCCTGCCCATTACGACCTCTCTGCTCAACATCTGCTGCCCTCAGCCATGCTACTGCAGGATAGGATGCCAGATTCTCAACCAAGTCCCTGAAGACTTGCAAGTTAAAAAAAACCAGCCAAAACAACACTAAATAATCTCCCCAAACTTTTTAAAGCTCCTCAAGCAGCTAAACCAGTAACAGAAATTACTGGTGAGAGGATTGTTGGGAACAGGGGAGCATCTTAAGTTGCCTTCACTGCCAAAGAAAACACACAATCAAGACAAGACCTCAGGCACAAGAAAGGCCCACTGGAGATTTTAGCCTCTTAATATGTATAGTTCACTGCCTGTTGCATTCACTACATGTGTGTTTAATTTGACAATACATGTTTTAATTTGACAATGTTCATGTTCTTCACCAATGGTATTTCCAAGGAGTCTTAATCTGCCTAGAAGAAAACCGTGTTAAAAGAGAAAGCAGAGCAAAGCAAAGCAAAGCAAAGCAAAATAAAATAAAATAAAGCAAAACAAAGCTTAGCTGGGCATTTGTGAAAGATCTCTTCCTTCCTTTGCCTCCGATGGTGTTTTCAAACTCATGAAATATATTGCAGTACTTCAGGTCACTTTACTTAAGTCACCTTCCATAATGCTACACAGTTAATGCAGAAGACTAATAATAACATAGACTGATGATTCACAGAGGGATGTACCTTAGAGGGTACATAGAAACAAAGGTGCTTTCCTAGGACTGTGCTGAGGAAAAGATTAATTTGACATATAAATCTATTACATAACTTAAATGTGCTGCATTATCACCACTAACTGTAAAAACAGCAACAACTTTTACTGCCTGAAGTTTTCTCTGGCACTGCACAGTAATTATCTGACCCATCTCTAAGGTCACTCTATACTCTGGTTGTATTTCATGTTGTTTGAGACTACTGTAATTATTAAATGTATTATGGCTGCATAGTCTGTTTTAGTAGGAACTCCAGAAAAAATAAAACCCAAGTGCATTTATGGCCTCAATATCCATAAAACTAACAAAAATCCTTGGAGTTATGCTATTTTAATCCCAAATATCTGCCAGAGGATAGTGAGAAATCTCTAGTTTTAACTGTGTCTTGTAGTCCTGAAAAGTTTTTTTCTTCTTCTTCTTCTTATCAAGGCTGCAGGATGCACACAGCAGTAGATATGCTTGACGTTATCTGTAGGAGGATAAAAGCCCACACAGCAGCTACTCTGTGCTGGACAATTTTGAAGCTGTTGGGAACTGTTTCTGTCCTTTCAAGGTATTACCACATGCACATCAGGGGCTATGGTACTTTCTGGCCTAATTTAATCACTGTAATGTGGAAGATAATCTTTCAGACTATCACACGGAGTGGGATTTGGGTCTGGCACCTTTCAGTTTTGAATTTCAGTGCTCCAAGATGCCATCAC
Source organism: Zapornia atra (assembly GCA_013400835.1). Lineage (NCBI taxonomy): Eukaryota > Metazoa > Chordata > Aves > Gruiformes > Rallidae > Zapornia > Zapornia atra. Next base: position 9,641 of record VZTU01019681.1, on the reverse strand, counting down.
TTACAAAACCAGAACCCAAATATAAAGAAAGAGAGCGAACTGATTATCATAAATTAAAAACCTATAAATGTGCGGGGGGAGGAAGAATGACATTGCCTAGTATTAAGCTGAACATTCAAGATTTTGCCAGTGGAACAAATGATTATTTTTTTATTTCTAAGGCACACATAACAGGGAAAGCATTGTTAAATAGTTTCATGAGGTACCATTAAGGTATCTTATAATTGTCATTATTTCCTCATGTTCGTAAACAGAAATTTGCTGTTACAGAGAATAAGACATCAATTGAAGAAAAATATAAAGCTATATTAGCTAACAAGTGCTGAATAATATATGTTGAAACCCGGTGTAGAAATATGTGCTGTATTTTAGTGTGCATAAAGCTTTTAACTTGTGGAGTGGCATTTTAAAAAGCCATATTAATAAACAAGGTTCCTGTCGTGGAATGAGTCTAATCAGAGTCTTTTAACATTTTTTTTTATGTAGCCAGCTGAACTGTGGCTAACATTCAGATGCCTGTGTGATGGATGACTTAGAAATGATGTAGACGTTTCTTCCAGGCAATAAGCTTCACTCAGGGTCTTTTTAAGTTTCTTTGTTCAAGAAAACACAGAGGTTTTTGTTGACTCACTGCCACAGCAGCTAATTAGCTAACACCCATTCAAAATGCTGAAGTTGTCAATACAGTGCTTAATTTGGATGAAAACAACCTAAAGAACGTTTATGTTCTCCAAAGCTTTCCCGGGATGTCAGTTAGTCTAATAAAACCCAGAGCCTCTCTCTTTCATACCGTTGGACCATCAGGACCGTAGCTAAACTACTACAATGGATAAGGACAGTTAATGTTATGAATTCACCAAATGATTAGGAAACATACATATTATTAACATTGGCACATAGAAGACATTAAATATATGCAGAAGTGAAGCAGAAAACTAAAAGTAGCGTTTAGTATTTCAAACATTTGGAACAATGGTATCTGAATTTAGTGTTAACATCTATTTATGCTGCCACTCACGCATTTCAGGGTGGGACAACTCCCACAGGTTGTGGAAAAAGGTGACTGTGGGTGTTAAAAACAGAGAGGTGCCTTCTAATTAGAGGCACTCAGGTATATGTCTTGCTGTGAACAGACTAACTCTTCCTGGGGAAAAAATAGAGCCCTTATACATATATTGGGGTGATATAGAATAATAAATGTTTAAGAACAAGGCTGTGGATTACTTCACTGAAAACTGCATTTAATCAAGATGTTTCAACAGCCGAATTTGTCATAAAGAGACCACTTCTCCTCCAACATTATCTTTTCATGTACCATTTCTTATCAGGCTAATTTCTGATTATTTTGTCAGGAAATTAATTTTCCTTTAGGCAACATTTCCCAGCAGTGGTCAGCAAATATCAAATCAGAGCTGGAAATTGTAGACAGTTTACATAAAATTAGAGCTGTAGTGTAACATTTTCTCTGTATTATACCAGGGTTGAGATTGTAACAGACACTATATTAAAACATAAAATTATTTTATTGCTAAATCTCCATTCCAAGCAGAAAAAGGGAAGACAAAATTAATTTAATTTATTCTAAATATTCAGTATTTTTTCCACTTGATAAACTGTGCCCATAAAATTAATGGAGATTCATCTTGCTTCTGAAATTCCTGGTGTAGTCTGGAATTGTATATATATGCGGTCACAAACATTAAGCCAAATTACGAAACTGAAGGGGTTTTGATTCAGAAAAAACAAATTTAGTCAGAAATATGTAAAGCCTTAATCAATAAAATAATAAATAGAATCTTTAAAATATCATATGTTGTAATATTATTCTTATTGTACCTTGGTAGAATATTATTCCAACTGTGCATTGTAATTGCTGTGTCACAATTAAATGTGAAAACAATTAAGAACTTACATAGATTAAAATTAAAATGTTCAAACCCCAAATTAGTATTTCCCCAAAACAGTTTGAATTTGTTTTGACAACAAGGCATTCTGAGAGGGTTTTTTAATCAGCAGATTTTTTTTGGGTGCACTTGCAATGGGAAATCCCTTACCCAGGCTATGTCTACTGATGCAACGCATATGTTTGGGAAAGACGGCAGAGGAGAAATTGAATTCACCATTTGCCCTGTCCCCAGAATTTCAGCTGTTGATCAGCAGAGCTAGCTAGAAGGCACACTCTGGAAGAGATTTAACCTGTGACACCACTGCTATTTCAGACCTCAGCCTTCCCCACAAAAGTTGAACAAGTAAATTTATGTCAATTTTACTGTCAAAAAGAAGACTTGGATTTTTTAACATATGCTAACAGTAGCATATTATTAAATATACATTTAGCTATTAATAGCTGAGTTCTCAAAATAGCAAGGATATCTTGAATACTACTCATGGAATTATAGCTAGCACAATTTTTTCCCCTATGCAGTATAAAGTTCCAACTGAGCTAGGCTTGCTCATGTGCACACTGTGCATATTTTTTTTTTCAAATTATGACAATATATTTGCATTCCAGTAGCATTACTTGAACTCTAAGATATTGTTCAGTGTGAAGAATATCGTTAATCCCATATTGAAATGCATAGGTGATTTTAGGATGCATCGCTCCCTCCTTTTCCTTCTGAACTTCACATTTACAGGGGTAAAAAATGGGCATGGGCACTTACTGCAGATATGCTGTAAATCAAGACTATAAGTACGGAAGGAACTCTTTCTTGTTTTATGTTTGAATAAATGAAGGGGTCCTCGTGCAAACCCATGAATGATACTTGTATATTATTAAATGCCCTTTTGTTTTAGCTCTCCCTCATGAGAGTTTTAGAAATGGATCAGAGTTCAGACCCAAACCCTGTCACCTCACAATGCCAAACTCTAAACAGGTATTTATGGCCAACCCAGAGTACCTCTCACTGATGTCTGGTCTGGCTGGCACATAGCACTAAATCCTTTATATCAACATTTGCTGGTTACCAGAAATTTGGTTGTTATGTGTTGATACTGAAATTCACACATTTCCAACTGTCTGCTTTGAGTAAATCTTTTTTTCCATCTTCCCTTGGTGGATTCCCGTCTTCTGCACTGAGAGCTATTGCTGTCTTTGGTAGAGGAAACATATCAGAGACACAGCCAGGAGAAGGAGAAAAGCAGATAAAAGGAAGGTTATTGTGTTGATTTCAGGTCTTTTGGTCAGCAGTAGATGACACAAGAAGAGGCTAGTCCAACCTATCACAACTGAAGCAGCTGTAAATATTTTTGCACCAGTCCCTCTTTCAGCTGCAAAGAAAGAGCAGGTTGGGCTTAAAAAAAGAATTGAAATTGATGTATGCTTAAAGAAGTTCAGCAAATCCTAGCTGATGGGAAACTGCAAAAGTAGGACAGAAAGCTGTTAGAGGTATTATCAAAAAGTGACACTATCATGGCTGCACACTGACTTCTCTTTGATGAAGTAAAAACTTGGTTGATTCTGATGTCTGCAAAATAGTAAAATTTTCAGATTTGGTGTAAACCCAAGTGGAAATATTCCTGTATACAATAGAAGCGACTACACCAGTTCTGATTTGAAGCTAAATACATACATTTTCATAGAATGTACATGCCAGATGCTGTTAGCATTCATAGTGACTCACATGCTGGCCCCTGTGGGAAGACCACTGCATAGTTTTGTTAGGGGAGAAAACACAGGCCATGTCTATGTTTGTGACAATTCCCAGCTGGCTTCTCTGCTAGTGACAGAAATAATTAGCATAAATAGATTTTTAGCTCTTTAATGCCTCCGACAGTATACTGAAATGAGAATACATTTCCAGAAATCCATACAATTCGTTGTAACATTTTTATGTCTTATATGCAATTTATTACTGCTGATTATTTATTATGCCTTCTTCTATTGTGAATATATTTGTGCTGAAATACTCTTTAGGGAAGGGTTGCCTCAAAGTGGAAAATGAAGTAACTGTGAAGTGACTGTTCCCAGCATAGAATATACCTATTATGTAGTCAGGCGACATCTATTGCATTTCAATGTATAGCTCTGTGATTTGGCTTATTTCCTAACCAGTTTCTAACTACGGAGTTGACATGTTCAATGGCAGGGCTGTCTGCCAGCTGTGATGCACAATAAGGTAAAGGTCTATTCAGATTAAAAGTTTTCACCTGAAATCTTCATGTGTGTGACAAATGTACTTGTCAAATCAGACTTCTCTTCGTGAGCAGAGTAAATAGGAATAGTTAAATGGTTGCAAATGACTGATGGAGAGATGGTCAAGTGAGTGCAAAATGACAGACTATTTCTCAGAAGGTGACCCCACAGATATAGCCCATATAATGTGCGTATGAACACCCTTCATCATAAGAAGGGCAATAAGTATGGCTTACTAAACCTTCAGCTGTGTGACAGACCTGTTTTATTGTCTCCATCAGAGAACTCTTTGTGATACCTTCACTTGCACAGCCACCTTTTCTGCTGCTGGAAGAGTACAGAGTGTTACGGTGGATGTACTCTTTGCTGATAATGAAAGTATATGTTGTGCTATCTATTCATAACAAGCACTTAAAGGTGAAATCATTTATATATGCTTTACAACCAGAAATTCAAAATGGGTAGCTCTGTTTAAATGAAGGGAAAAGGAATTCTTCCTAGAAAAGCTAAGAGTTCAGAAGTGGAAAGGCCAGGAAAACAGAGAAATTTGCTCTTTAAGTGTCCTTGTCCATTACGCTACAGGCATTAAAAGGTATGGATTTATTTCTCTGAAAAATCTGACAGTTAAAAAGGACAATGTTGAGGCATTTGATATATATGGACAGGTTCACTAGTGTTCTCTGGTTGCTTTCTGCTACTCTACTAATGCAAAACAACCATAAACCCAGCCAGATTTACGACTGCTTTGTTTGCTAGAGCAATGAAAAAGCGGCCAGGGCGTCCCAGTGAAAATGGCCCATATGCTGCGGCCTAGATTCTTAACAATAGGAACCTAAATCCACATTTAGGTGATTAAATAAGTGGCCTGCTTTTCTGAAGTGCTGAGCCTACTTATGTCCCACTGAGCCATTACAGAAGAAACTTGAGTTTCTTCTTTTTTGGCGTGCAAGACTCCAGCTGCAGTGGCTGTGGTGTCAGGCTGCATCTGAGTGAGCCACACAGCGTGACTGTTTTGAAGATGGGGCTTGTAAGATGGCATCTGGAATGTGATCTGAAGAGCAAGGGATGCCCTGTAATGTTTGGCAAAGAGCTGGGTGAGGTGTGCCTCTACACCCAGGGGAGAATGGAGGAGAGACAATTAGGTGACAGGTACCCATTCAAGACATGATAGTCCTGGTTCAAAGCTCAGCAGCCTGGAAAATCAGAACCTCCTTGTGTGAGCCTTAAAATAGATTTACAAGAGTAATTAATCCTAATGGAAAATGCACACATTGTTAACAGCAAATTCTCACTTTTTGAAAGTTGGAGGAGAAAATACAACACTACATAAACATGTCTGCTTCTAATGTGTGTATTACAGATATGCTCCTTATCATGTTGATTACTGCAAAGTTGTCAAGGATTTCTCTTGATTCTACAGAAAGCATGAAAGCAACAGGCCTCACTTAACAGACAAAGAAAGAAGTGGACATTACGAATGCAGAGAAAAACAAAGATAGATTGGGTTTTAGACCTTTTCCAAATTTGAAAGCAAACCTTTAGACAGGGCATGTTGAAGAGATAAAGGCAAGTAAAACCAAAACAAAAGCAAGAAACATGGCATTGGTTCTTCTTTAAAGCAAGTAAATACTTTTAAACCCTTTGATTAGGGAGTGCAATGCACTGTGGTGTTAGCTTTTGGGGCCAAAACAGAAAGTTGGAGGCAGAGCTGGTTCTGAAACAGATTTCTTACAGCCAAATCAGAGAAAGGTTTGTTGCAATATGAACCTCTTGCACTATTGAACTTTTCCTCCTACACTTTAAAAGACTACAACAGACTTTAACGGACTACAGTTTATTTATGTCAGCTGAAGATATGATTTTCTATGTTAATTTTTCTGGTTTGTATCAGTGACAATAGACTGATGATCCAAGTCTTCTATAATTTAAGAAATGCAACCTACATGGGGAGTTTAACAGAGGATGTTAATTTAAATACTCTGATTTTCTATGGATTTCTGAGAGAAGACCGAGCTTTCTTCTTTTCTTTCTAATTTTCAGTATCATGAAATCATTTTTAACTTGAAATGTGACCTCTTAATTTGCCAAAATTCACAGTTAAGGAGGAAAACATAAGCACAAAAGCCATAGCTGTAAATTCTAGATTTTCAGTATTTCCTTTAGGTATGATTGTTCAAATAATTCTAATGGTAATGTTTAATCTGACTACAATGATCTGATAGACTGTAAATTAAACAGTGAGTTTATCACACTGAAGCAAAATCTGGTATGCTTGTTCATATTCAGAAGGTTACAATAAGGGCCACGGTGCTTATTGAAACAAATGCATTATAAAATTGAAATGATTCTTCACTGAAAATATCCTGCTTAGCTGAAGAATTGCAAATAGGAATGAGCAGACACTTCAGCTTGCAAATGGAGAAGGGGACAGTGAACCTTAAGTTTAATAGATCTTAAAAAACCCCAAGCAAACAAACCAAAACCCCCCTAAACTGATTTCCCCAACTCCAAAAAACACCCTCACCCAGTCTCTTCTTTCACATGCCTTGAAGCACAGTCTTCATCAGCAGCGAAGTCTGAAATTCTTCCCTTTAAAATGTATGTTCTGGGAAGCGTGGATCTAAAATATTTTATCAGTTTCAGTTAGAGCCAAGAATCCCTTTAGTACCTTTGCTTCGAAGACGGAGTGATATGAGACTGAAGGGCAGGGGAGCAAATGTGCTGCTGTTCCACGTGCACTTAGTCCCTCTACAGAGCATCCTCTGGGGGATTTTTCCATACGGTTCCTAACCTTAAGCCAGCTTTTCCAAAGGCTTTCATCTGTGTCAGAATGGGGTATCATAAAATGTGTGTTCACCCTCAGGAGACATGGCAAAGTTTACTAGGCATTATTGACCTGCAGTGTAATAATGTCCCTCAAGACTAACCTTTAAAGCTTTCAGTTCTGAGTAAGTAAGACTAGCTGGATCTTTTCTACGTCTCTGGGAATATTATAACATTTCGTAAAGCTATGTATAAAGAATACTGAAAAAGGGCAAGAGGAAATTGCCACCTTCTCTGAGACAGGCCTGCAAGGCACACACGTACTTGGCTTACACAAACCTCTCCTCTTTGTTAAGCTGGTTGGTGAGACTGGTATTGCCAACATCAGTATGATTTTGATAACAGTAGGAGGAATAATCTGGTTATATAATATCTTAATCTTTTTGCTTCAATAAATATAATGGGAATTAACATACATTGTTACTAGACACGTAGTTGGTGTACATTGCCTAGCTACTTTGAATTTGATGGAGCCGAAAAGCTTTAAATTAGTTGAGAATCTGGCCTCTACTTTAGATTACAGGAGCAATTTTCTGCATTACTAAAGGCTTATTAAAAATAAGAATGTCCATTATTTTGCAAAATTAGGGAAATATGAAATTTTGATAAGGTGCATCATATTACAAGATCTATCTTGTTTTCTACGAAGGTCTATTTGTCAGGCCAGAGATGCCTAATAAGTGATCTAATGGCTTTCTTCTCAGTTTAAAAGACAGACAAGCAGGGTTTTGATTTTAAAATGAGACAAATCTTGTAGCAGAATTTTTCAAGAGCATGCAAGCCATTTAGAATCAGCTGATGGAAATTTTCTATTTTGAATAGCCTGCTCTTGTGGTTGCACAGAAATGGATCAGGTATATATGAGAGAGGAGGGCTATTGGGAAGTGTAAACTTATTCTAGTACTTTTTTCCTACAATGTCAGTGGAGTTCATTTATTTATAAAGCAGAACCTGGATGTCCTTTCATACTCTTGTGACTTTTGGTGATACTGACACCTGCAACATGTGGTAGAAGTACTTCTTACATCAACCATCAACTGCTTTACTAGTTAGTGCACTAACTTAGAATGTTTATCATAAACTCAAAATCCTTTAGGAATTTTATACCTAGTATATTTTACAGAATATGCTTTCAGTGTCCTTGACATGGTTGGAAATTATATTTACAGCTGCTTAAGAAAGACTTATCTACTTTTTGTTTTTCCATGTCAACATTTCAAAAAATCTGGGGAAAAATGATCCCCAGAAAACTAGAATCAAATTTTACAAAAAGATAATAATAAACCCACTAGTGCCTGTCAATCTCTTTTCCAAACTTGATCAGAAGTAATTGACCTTGAAAAGAACTCAAAGTAAACCCTAACTACAGAGCACAAGAGGAGAAGGGTATTTTACAGAGTATAGTTCAGTATCATTAAAACTTCACCATATGCTTTAGAACATTTTAACTATCAGAAATGCCAGGAAATAAATTTGTGCCTTGAACTATGTAATATATGTGAAAGAGCTTGGTAATTTCCATCAGGTTCCTGATAGACACGTATAAGTATCATGAAACTGCTACCTGTTAGAAAATCCAAGGAATGAAAAATGAATGGGAGCAAGTTCCCTTAGAATTTTGCTTCAGAAGGCTGGCTCTAGTAAAGAGCTGGTGAAGGGCAGCCTTGTATGCATACTGATCGCTCAGTGGCACTCAGTATTTGAAAATCATAATTTAGGAAGAACAGTTTCACGCTCAGCTACTATTTTAGCAAACTTAATTTTTCTCCTTTTCAATTTCTTTATAAATATTTAGGTGTGGGGGGTTAGCCCATGTATTGTTTATGTAAGTAGTATAAAGGATTTCTTTATGGTTATTAAATCGTTCAAATTTGTATTGCTATAATATTTCTTTCTCCACTGATGTGGTTCTATAAATTCCAGTTGTAACAAACACTTCTTCATTCAAAGCTAAAACTCTTTCTTACGAAATTATCTAGATGAGCTGATTTTTTTTTAAAAGA
>VZTU01019680.1:328748-367329 GCA_013400835.1 Zapornia atra | reverse complement strand
TTTTTTTTTTATTTTCCTTTCTTACCTACAAGGTTTGTTCTGGTTTTGCTGTTGATGTGCACAGTTACACATCAGTGTAACATTTAGTATGAGATTAAATGAGGAATGTATGATTAACCTCACCCCTTGTGCAAGACTGAGGAACTGCTGCAAATTCAGTGTATAGTGTCTGTTTGAAGATGTGTTCAAACTTATATATGTACCATGTTTTTATCATGTTTTTCTACGTATCTTTTAGAAAACTTCTGTTCATTCTTTCTGTAGTGATTAAGTTACATTCTTTAAAAAGGGTTAACGAAACAGTTGAGGGCACTTGTTAGAAGCACTTGAACCGTTTTGGAACCATTGTTTTGGAAATTACCCTACTTCAGCTTCATAAATGCTCTCTTACCAGATTTAAGCATCTGAGTTTGAATTCAGACTTGCTTGTTCATCTCATTCTAAACTTTCTAGCTCATTCTTCTGTGGATGACCTCAAAATAATAATAATAGTTTTAAAAAAATCAACAGACTGCTAGAGAAACATATTTTTCGTAATGATAAAACAAAGCTAAAAATGGGGGTGAGGGGATATCCTGAAAGATTCTCTTCATGGTAATGTTCCAAATTGCTCACTGAAGATGATCACATTTTTTCAATAGTCTAAAATGTTTATTTGTGCTTGACTTAGAAGGAAAAAAAACGAGAGCTTCATCAGCTTTGAGCATGTTCTAACCTACAATTAGAACATTTTAAATGAAATATTTCTAATAAAGTATTATTTAGGGGGAAAAAACAAGTATAATTGTACAAACGTTTCCACACCTAAGGAATGTCTCCCATGGTTTCAGAGCTGCTATTGGAAAAATGTGAAGACAGTTTGGTCCCATGGATAGAAAAAATGGGGTATAATGTAAGAAAGGAGAATCTTTGGAAAAAGCAAGCCAAAACAGATGGTAGAAACAAACAAACAAAAACCAAGCAAGAAAACCAAACAACCCAACCAAAACCCAAGACCCCTAAAAAAAAAATCCAGGCAAACCACTGAACTGAACTGATATGCTTGAACAAGATTAAAGAGCAGTATACAAGCAGATAGTTTATAGAGATGATATGTCAAAGGATTGAAGGATACACTAGAAAGCAGAAGAAAACACTTTAAACTTGAAGCATTTTTTCCAGAAGTCTGTTTGACTCACTGAGTGTTTCTTTAACAGTGCAGAACTAGCCAGCATCTTATGGCAAATACGCATGCAGCACTCTGAAATGGAGTATCTAGAGTATTGACATGTTTAACACCATTGCTTCTGTGGGTCTATATAGCAATTAGTCTTTTATAAACTAAAGCACTGAAAAAACTATTTCTAATAACAGTGCAAAATATACATTGTTAACTCCTGGTGACATGACTACAAGGTCCTATCCTGCTAATTCTGGGGTAAAAATAATCTACCTTAATTGGGGGGAATAGCATTACATTTTAACAGAGGAAGGAATAGCTGATATGTGCCAAGGGAATCTCCAGTGCAGTGTAACTATGAGAGAAAATAGTTCATAGAACATGGAATTTTAAGTGAAGTTTTTCTTCACGTTTTACTTGTTCCTAATTTCTTCCTGACTAAAGCCAAGTTTTAGTAGAACAATTTTCACTTCTATCTCTTAATATACTGTTGACTTGTTGCCAGTCTTGCAAGTTAAGAAAAGCTTTTGCCTTGGAAGTTCTTTGCAATGAGAAATTTTGCCCTGCCTTAAGGCCTATCTCTATCGAGTGAGGAACAGCCTCCAAGTTTTTTAAAGATAAGAGTCTGCCTACTGTGATATACAGAAGCCTTCAAGTTAAATCCAGAATGCTTGGTATCTTGCTGCTATTAATGCTAAAGAAAAACTGAAGGCAGAAATGGGTGTGTAAAATATATTTGCAAGTAATCAAGCTGTTTGTATTGGTAACACAGACAGAGAGCTAGAGTTTTTTGGCTGGATGGTGCTGTAAGGGTAGTACCTGACTGCAGTAAGCTAAGAAGTCACGAAAGGATGAATGAGAAGTTCAAGGGGTTATGGGGGAAGGGCTTCATTCTGTAGTAGCTTAAGGGATCTTTTATTGAACTGTAGGGAAGGTTTGCTTGTCACTGAGCTGAAAACTAAAGCAACAGGAAGCCTTTACCTGCAGCACTGCTCAGCCACTTCCTTCTCCTCCCTGCTGACACACACACTCTCACCTTCCTTCAGTTTTTTCTAACAGTTATTCTTCTGCTGTCCCCTTTGGCCTCCTATCAGGGATTCTTGGCTTGCACCTATCCCCTCTATTTCTGTGCTTCTGGTTCTATTTACTATTTATCTCTTCTCCTGAGATGATCGGGAAAGCAGCACAGGAGTTAATGGTAACACTTAACTTCCCTGTGCACTAGAAAATCAGCTGCCCTGTTTGCAGGCCATGGAAGAGGGTTTGTTAGGTGGTGGTCCAGCAGCAGCTCTGCTGTGATGTGTGTCAGAGCATGGGGAGGACTTATGGAGACACAGTCAGGTGAAGAAAACAGTTGTTTAGTGTTGTGTGCTATAGGAAATTATCTTCCCTGACAACTTCAGTCGCTGCACAGTTGTGTAAACTGCAGCTTCAGTATAATGAAGGCAGGCTTCTAGGTTTTTATAGGAAGGACATTGGGAAACTGTTATGGAGCTCAGCTCAGGAAAGGGTTCAGCAGCCAGAATCACACTGGTTGCAATGTACGGCATACTTTGGTTCCAGAGCACAAGTAACCTCAGAGGTTTATGACAAAGGTAAAAGAGCTGCTGTAATAAAAATGATATTTAAGGTCAATGTTTTTTCTTAGTTTCATTTAGAAGAAAAAAGTGTGGACAGTTCCTTTCCTCAAGTTATACTGGAAAATGTTACTGCTTTGAAAAACAGTAACTCCTCAGGCTTGCTTATGCCGATATCCATGGATCTGCTGCTTCAGAATAATTTTCTTTAATGCTGAGGGAAGCTTATTTAGCCAGTGAGTAGTGCATCTTGGAAAACCTGATGCTTCTCTTAATGTTATAATATCTTTCTATATCACAGTAAGTGAATAGCATCATGGTTTTTCTCGAAGTATTAATGAGATTTATTTTAAACCCCCAGAACCAAGCCGTGTAAATAGGTGTGAAGTCCTTTGGTGATGGCTCAGCTGTTACAGAGCTCAAGTAATGTCAGTTTTTCTTTTCTGTCAAAATGCTTTTTCTTGCATTAGTATTATTCTAGTTTCTATGCCTCCTGTAGGATTAAAATTAGCTGTCAAAAAGGATTTTTTCCAGAAATGAATTGCACTTTTCTTAGTCTGAGCCCATATGCAACTGGCCCTTTAGATAAAGACCATGTCCCTAACAACTGGACAGCACATGGCATGTCTTTAACTGAAGAATTTGAAGCGAGCTAATTGTAGTTGTGGACTGATGGACATGGTCTCAAGACATGAAAATACTGAGTGAGTTTGGTCTATTGTCTTTATTTCAGTGTCTCTGCTCTGTAAGATTACTATGCATGACTTAAATTTCCTGCCTTTTTTTAGTAATTTATCAGCTGCTGCAGTTAGTCAAATGATAGAAAAGTAGGAGTTCCAATGAAAATATTAAATATTTTCAGTGGTATTGTAGCTTGGAAAGACCAATGGGTTTTTCCTGCCCTATGTAATAACAATAGGCATCTGTATGCTGCTGCTTCTGAGATTCTGACCCTCTACAGTCACTTTGCTAGCTGTATTTCATTAGCTTTTATAAACCTCTTGCCTTCAATAACAGCAAATGAAACTCTGGCATGATGTCTCCCTCTAGGCCACAGACAACTCCAGCTTCCAATAATTCAGTGTTGGAGTTGAATAAAAGACAAATTATTCTGTCATGTGTCAGTAGCTACAATACATCAACCAGCAACGCAAGGTACTTACTGTGAACGAAGCAGGGATAGTTTCAATTACTGCCAGCTACTTAATTATCCACGGTGCAGGGTTGTGTGAAGCAGCGCAGCTCATTGTGTCATACAAAGCACCACTTCCTGTTTGGCTCCAAACTCTGGGTTTCCTGTGCTCCGGCACATGGGACCAGAAACAAAAGTTGAGGTTTCAGTGGTTTTTTAAAGGTAGTTTAAGAAAGTATAATGTGTGATAACCAGAGTTCTGTGTTAAAAAAAAAAAAAGTATACCTTCTGGATACCTGTGTTCGTGCACAGCAGAGCTGGTGTTGGGGGAGTGCAGCAACCACAAGGACTCTAAACTTTTGCTTTCTTGTGAAAAACCTTTATATGCTCTTGCTCAAAGCAAAACAACACGTGATCCTTACAGGCAGCTCGATATAGTAGCTCACTGGTATTCTCTACCTTTTGTTTATTCTCAACCTGATTGTCTGATGTACAAGCCTTGCATGTTGAGAAGTGATTTTGGTGGCCAGGCTGAAGAGCCACCCTCCTGATTAACCCTGCTGTAAAGAGTGACAGACATTATGATAGTGTCCTTCCTGGCCATATTTACTACTGTGATCTATGTCCCTCTGATTCGTGTTAATATGGAATAATGCTGGGGGTGCATAATGACAGACCCTTGTATGGTCATGGGCCTGGGAGGGACAGTTTGAGATTTTTGCATGTACTGAATGAAGTATGTTGAAGCAGCAACAAACTATATAAAGGATGTGCAAAGCTTTGCCTAAAGGACCACAATGTAGCGCATTGTGTGCATTGTGATACCTCAGGAGAAACAACTTGTCTCTGAGAAGGAGGTGATAAAGAAGAAGAAGAGGAAGGCCCCTCTAGTCTGCAGAACCAGCTGCCTGATCATTAGCAATACACAAGCTAAAGCNTTAGCAATACAAAAGCTAAAGCTCACCTATGTATATGGTTGTTATGTCTTGTGGGGGTCGCCTGGCAGCACTCCAGTCTGTCAGTTTAAGCCGGTGGGCTGTTACCCCTGGAAGGTCTGTAAGCCAGGGACTGGGACTGTTCGGGGTGCGTCTTGGTGGGGCGGAGACTCCCGGCGCACCCGGTGCTGACTGTGCACCCCAGCATCGTTTGCTTGCCTTTATTCGTTGTTCAGTTTGGTTAAAATCCTGTTTGGGACCAAGTCATTTATAGCACTACTTTTACCTTGTTGAACTGCTGCAGCTTGTTTTGTCCCTAACAAATACTTTGGGATGCCTTNGGTTGGGGGGAGAACTGGGGGGGAATGTTTTTTTTTTTTTTTTTTTTTTTTTTTTTTTTCCTTCCTAAGACTCAGAAATTCACTATTTTTCAGTTTGGCAGAGACTTTGGTGCTGAAAGGAAACCACTGAAAACAGTAATCTGTACATTTTGGAAACCAAGCAGTGGGTTTATGTACTTTTTTTCTTTTTTAAAGCAAATGCTGTAGATAACACTGAGTTGTTTTCTTGCAGAATTCTACCCAACAAGTATTTAAATTCAGGTTTCTCAAATGGGATTTTATTTTCTTGTAGGCCTAGATAAATATCCTGACACAAACTATTTTTTTATAGAACTATGATATTTTCAGGATAGTACCCTGAGAACTTTTGCACAGATACAGAAGAAATAAGTCATAATCACACTTTTGTTAGCTCATACTTATTTCTTTTTCTCTGTTTGCTCATGCACTCTTGATATTATTCAGAATTAAAAATAAGGTGTTCTCTCAGTAAGGCTGTTAGGAGGAAGCTGAGCCTGAGTGACAGAGACTGGCTATTGTGAGCACTGATAATGTCCTAGCTACCTCTCCGGTGGAAATGTTCACCCAAGAAACCGTCCTGTTTGAGCTTTGCACTGCTTATGAAGCAGTGGCTAAACAAATTTCCCAGACTTAGATTCAACCCCTTCCTGGCAACATCTTTTGCAGAGCTCCTCTTAATTTAGAAAATTACTTCCCTTGCAGGCAATAAAAGAATACTGGCAAAAAAAAAAATATATATATATATTGCTACAGCTTCTGTGCCTCTCATCTTTCTGTGTCTTTTCCAGTAAAAGAATGGATTTGCTTTTGCAATTAACTTGCTGAAAAAAATATTGTTAGGAGCAGTTTCATTTGTCCAAATACCTCAAAAATACTTATGACCTCAATCAGGGGAAGTTTCCCCCCCTCTAATCACTCAGCAGTGAAAATAAAGGTGTTCTTCCTTTTCTGAGACTTTTAGTACGTGTCCATGAGCAACAGTCATCTTGAGACACGATTTAAAATAGAAAGGTCTCCTTTTGATGAGATTTTTATGTAGCAGGCAACTTTGTTGGAAAAAACAATTCCAAAGAATGTTTTCTTTTTTTGGACTATGAACTGATATTCCTCAAAAAATAAAATCAAACCCAACAATCTGGCATTGCAGGCACATGTGTGACCTTAGTGTGAGCAGATTAGTTTGTAAGGATTCAGCCAAAGCTCTTTATTAAAGAGGAAGTTGATTTTTATTTTTATTTTTTTTCTTGAGATTCTCTGTCTTGTTATGGGAGGTCTTTGCGTATTCAGATTTCAGAGCACAAAACACCTTGCTTGATAGG
Organism: Zapornia atra; assembly: GCA_013400835.1. NCBI lineage: Eukaryota > Metazoa > Chordata > Aves > Gruiformes > Rallidae > Zapornia > Zapornia atra. Next base: position 360,845 of record VZTU01019680.1, on the reverse strand, counting down.
TGTTGCCATCAAGTATGTGTGTGGGGTTGTACTGCTTTTGGCTGGGATAGACTTAATTTATTGGCAGCCTGCATGGTGCTATGTTTTGGATTTGTGACTGAAAAGCTGCTGGTAACACGTCAGTGCTCTACCTATTGCTGAACTGTGTTCTTGCAACATTAAGGGGGGAGAGTGACAGGAGGTCAGGAGACCTGACCCAAGGTGACCAAAAGGATACGACATAGAATATCAAGTTGTGCTCAGCAGTAAAACTAGGAGTGGGATGAGGAGTTTGCCAGGGCTTGCTGTTGTTTGGGGGACCAGCTGGGCCTGGTGGAGAGTGGGTGCTTTTGGCATCACTGGCTTTTCTTTTGTTTTGCTGTCTTTCTCTTACTAAGCTGTCTTTATCACTGGTTGTGGCCTCCTGCCTTCTTCCCACTCCTGCTGTGAGCAAGCAGTTATGTAGTGCTTCACTGCCTACTGTGGTTATCCCACAACAGGTGATAGGACCAGTTCAGAAAAATTGCATGGACACTGGGAGCTAAAAATTACCTTATTTAGTGCTGGCACTCCTTAACTTCTACTTAAGATTTATACAAATCGCTCCTGTGATTTATTGCACAGCTAGTTATTGGGAGAGGACAAATATATTTCATTTTTGCTAAGTAATGTATGTATGCATGCATACAACAAGCTCCTTTGTCAATGTCACATTAATTATCCAATAATATCGAACCTAATTCTTGCTATAAACCTAGATGTGCATTTCCTTGCATCGTAATAAATTATGTACTAAACCATACCTGTTACTGCAAAGATGTTTCTAGTAAAGCTCATCCCTGCCAATTAGCTTAAAAATAAATAGCAAGAGATTTACGCTGCCCTCTATATATTACTTCAGGGTTTATAAATGTTTTCCTTCAGTTTGTATGGACTGACTTTACTGTTTAATAAGCATCATATGGTGGCTATGTTGCAGAAAAAGCAGTCAAATTAGTTGATTGAAATTTTCCTCTTCCTGACCTAGATTTCAGTAAAGAAATCTGTAATAATTGCATCCCATTTCCCTTGTCCTGTGCCCTGTAAAGATAAGTACTTCAGTTCTTTATGATTTTTTTTTTTTGGTCAGGATTCTCTGCAGATGCCCTTACAATAACTGTTTCAGTTTTGAAAACATCTTTGTTCAAATGAATCCTTCAGATTATATTTCTTGCTTTTAAAAAAACCTGAAAAACAAGAACAGCATCAGCAAACCCAACTCCTGCGTTCTGGGTATTTAAGAACTCAGAAAAAGCCTTGTGACTTGCTATTGCTCTGTTGGAGACAACTGTGAAAAATATCTTCATCTAGTTTTGGTCTTGGTTTTATGCTTAGTAAATAAAAAGAACAAAAAAAGACACATTATAAGCAGTGTTGAAAAGTAGCAAACCTAGTTACAGGCTGACTATCAAAAAAACTTCACATCTGTCAAAGTACTATAGTATGAAATAAGATGGACAAACTATTGCATCTGATGAATGGGAGTGTGGAAGGGAAAAGCAGGTTAGAGAAACATAAAATAAAAAAGGAGGAATACTTTATTTCCTGGCAACTTGCTAGCAATATATTGCAGTGCAGAAATGGTTCTTTGTAAAGTCATTCCATATGACAGTGATGTGCAATCTTACAGCTTGTATTGTAAGCTATCCTTTTTATTCAGACTACAGAAACCTCTGGTCTTGACAACACCAAAACCAAACCCAGAAGGTGATAGGACTTCTAATTGGCAATTTTGCATTTGATGCTAGCGTTGGTGATGAATAACCCAAAGCTGCCATTAAAGATGCTCGAATGGCTTCTCTGCTGTGCTGAATTTCTACTTTATTCTTTAGGTGTAGAGGGACAATCAGGGTACAACTTTGAGCTCTCAGTATGCCTAGCTTTGCAGTTGTTTAAAGCTGTCCAAACAATTTCCTAACATTGGAGGTACATTTCAGGAGTTTGTCAAATAACTTAAGATAACAAAGACACGTGGGCAGTGCTTTCTACCCCATGGCTTTGGATGCAGTATCTCAGGACTTAGGGGAGTAGTAGAGGTTTTTTTTTTCCAAGAGGGAAGACCCTTGCTAAACGCAGCCTGCTTTTTCTTCCTGTATTTGGCTTCTGGGTTGAATGGGATACTTGTCCTGTTTATTCAGTCCTTGCACTTTGCTCTCTTACTGAACGTTTGTACAAACACGTACCTGTTGCTTTCAAATGTGTTGCCTGAGTGTCTGAACAAATCTGGACGCTTCTCAAGAAAGTAACTTGGGTTATATACAGTAAGATAGAAGTAAACTCAGGAGCCCTGTTCATAGTTAAAGTCAGTGTAATTCTTCCATTATAAAAAAAAAAAAAAAACGAAAAACCTCAAAACAACAAGCCCAAACAACAAGCCATGCCCTCTTCCACTCCCCCAACTAGGCACAGATGCTTTTCAAGTTCTCCATGCTCACTGCAGAATACCTCTTCTAAAAACGTTTTCTTGTTACCTTTACGCAGCTGCTCCGTGTGCAGAAAAACCTACTGAGAGGAACTGGCTGACCATACTCCTCCTACATTACAAAGGAAAGCTTCAAATAACCCCTTTTTTAAAGGAAGTTCTTGAGCAGGGATGCCAAGCTGTCCTGTCTTTAACTGCCCTTTCCTAGGTAAGCCCACATAAAAGAATAACAGTTTGTGCAATACGTTGTGTCTGGACAGAAGTTCTGTTTGCAGAGATCATGGGTGATAGTTATTCAGGCTAAGGTAACTTTTATCTATGCTTCCTATGACTTCATCTGTGATGTGAATGTTGTGGCATGCTATGCCCTAATGAACCAGTTCTCTAGGGATTGGCTGTGTCTTATGCTTGGTAAACTTCCCTTGGAAGCGCACACAGAATCACAAGGTTGGAAAAGACCTTTGAAGATCATCAAGTCCAACCCATCCCATCCTAAGCTAAACCAGATCCCTGAGCACCTCATCTACCCTTTTTTAAAACACATCCAGGGAAGGTGACTTAGCCCTGCCCTGGTCCAGGCCCTGACAACTCTTTCAGTGAAAAATCTTTTCCTAACATCTTAACTGCCCCTGCCCTGGCACAGCTTTGTGCCATTTCCCCTTGTCCTGTCTCCTGTCACCTGGCTGAAGAGACCATCACCCACCTCTCCACAGCCTCCCTTCAGGTAGCTGTAGGCAGTGATAAGGTCTCCCCTCAGCCTCCTCTTCTCCAGGCTGAACACCCCCAGCTCCCTGAGCTGCTCCTCAGAGGATTTGCCCTCCAGCCCCTTCCAGATTATTTGAACCTTGGTGAGGGTTTTTATCATCTACTTCTCTTCATAATGGCACTACCACTGTGCAAGAGAGGATTTGATTAATGAGAGCACAGATTATTTTTTTAAGAATAGCTGAGATCCTTTATGTCCCCCAGTTATAGTACAAGGAAATCATCACAGCAGATTCGACAGGACAGGACATGCTTCATTCATCTCTTAAGGCTTATTATCTGAACAAGCTTAGAGAAATATGTCAATGAATGCCTTAAGACTATGACAGCTCATTAATCATGTAGTCCTACAATACAAATAGACATCAAATGTATTCATTACTTCTCGCTTACATTTGCTGGGATTTTTTTCTTAGCTAATGTTGAGTGATGGCTAATTTTCCATAAATAACACTTGCTTTACTTTGTTTTTTTCTAGATAATTTGTAAAGTTTTAACAGAATAATATCTTGAATAACAACATCTGTAAATACAGATTGAATTTGAAATCCTAAATCAAATTCTGTGCTGAAATATTTATTCCTTTAAAATTCAGCTAATTAAAGGTTATTTTCCTGCAATTTTATTACATGGTATCACTTATACACCTATGGAAAAGTAATGTGGGCTAAAGGATACGTTGTTTAGAAGATGAGGGATGTTGAATAACACGTACTAGGTCAGTGGTGGTTCATTTGAATAATCTAAAAAAGAATTTTAAAAGAGTCTTTCAGTTGTCTCCTTTGATGCCAGTTTACCTGTGGTATTTCACCCAGGTAGAGTAAACAGATTTTATGATGGGTAGTAATGAGGGCTTTTGACTTTAAAGCTCTATTCATTTATTTATTTTACTCAATCTATAAGTGTTATAATAAAACAAAAGTCAGTATCTTTCCTTGCAAATGCAGCCTTTTAAAGTCTTAAATCAGGAGACCATGCTAGTAGCCAAAAGGTAAAGTTTAAAAGCCCGTATATGGAGGAGAGAATTTGCTGTGAACAGATAAGCTGTCAGAAATTAGCAAGTTTGCTTAAATGCTTGAGGGATTTTGGTGAATCAGTAAGGGCAAAGCTTGGTGTTACTGCTATATAGGTTTTATTTTTTGGCTGAACTTTGAAAAACTGAAGGAAAGAAAAATGAAATGTGTGTATATAATATATAGAATACAGACAAAAGTAAAAGTAATTCTAAATGCAAAACGGTTTTATAAGGATTGACTTAAAGAGATTAGACAATTGTCAGAGGTTCTATCAAATACAGATCCTCTTCCCAGGTCTTAGTTGTCATTCCTACTCTGTGCAGACCTCATCTCAGTGAAATTTGTAATGCTTTTGCTTGTGGCTTAAACAAAATGCAGGATTTATTATTTTGGCTTTTTACTGTCTTTATGGGGTTTCTTTCAGGAGTGTATTCTAGGTTTATGGGCTCTGAGGTGTGAAATTTAAAATGAAACCCTGTTTTCACGCAAATAATAACAAATATTTGAGTGTTGGAAATTTACCCTTAACATTTATTGTAACCTGCCTGGTACTGGAGAACAGAAATAAACAGAGATTTAGGCAGAGGTAGATGGTATGTAGCTGTAGATGGTTCTGTGAGCAGCTCACCCTATGAAAATGCTGGAGTCAGAGATGTCTAGCTTAACAATCAACTTGGTGTTGCTTGCAAAGAAAGATATCGTTCCACATGAAGAAGCAAGCTATATATTAACTGCTAAAAATGAGGAAGAGCATATGCACTTTATAAGGAAATAAGGACTAATAAACTATTGGCAAAATGCTGGAACTTATTTATGAAATCATTGATAATTTTTTTCTTATGACCCTAGAGAAACATTTAGCTTTGCTGCTTTTAATGATTTATCAGTTCTGGTTTTGAATACAGGTGTTCTGATAATAATTACCAAACTATGAAATAGGTGATCCAGGCTCTTGCCTGATAAGAGAAGCTGTTGGTCTGTAGTACAAATATGTATGAATTCAGTGACAGAAAAACAAAGGAAAATGTGAACTCATTGATGTTTCCTTTTGGCTTTTTCTCCCTTATGCTTTGAAAAGAATATCTTTCAGTGCCAGAACTGGGGAGGGGTCAAAAGGACCAGGGGAATATCAACTATGAGAGCAAAGAATAAAGAAATAGAAATGAAGTGATTGAAAAACTAATTGGATTTTTTTTTTTTTTTAAAATGTTGCAGTTTGGTGTAACTGCTGCTTCAGTGGCTCTTGTAGGCTGCAGTTACAGCTTTGTGCAAGCCCCATGTTTTGAAAAACACGGGTACATTCAAGGCCAAATTTGAGACCAAGCCTATCAGAGCTGGTCATAGCGCCTCTGGGAATCACATATAGGAGAAAAAAAACTGCTGGCAGGGGCACTTTGCCACCGGAGCGGGAGTGAGAAGATGTAACAAGCTGCACAGACTCCAAGGCCAGGCCTGCAGGAGGGGGGGGGAATGAAGAATGCGAAGAGAAAGTTCCCCCTGCAGCTCGTGGTGGAGTCCATGGTGAAACGGGTGTCCCCCCGAAGCCCATGGATGAGGACGGGGAGCAGAGACAACTATGCCTGTGAAGATTGATCCACGCCTCAGCAGGTTTGCCAAGGGACTTGTGACTTTGCGGGTGACCAGGCCGGGGGGTCTGGACCCGGACGTCAGCACCCTATGGAGGGGAGAGTCCTGCTGAGAGGCCTGTGGTGAGGGGATGACTCCCCGATAGAGAGGACTCACGCTGCAGAAGGTCGTGGACACGACTCTCGCGTGGGTGGGACCCCACGGTGCCGCAGGGGAAGGGTGTGTGTATGTGGAATCCCCCCCCCCACAGCTGAGATGGAAGACAGCTTGGGAGGAACGGACTGAAACCCCTCACTCTCCATTCCCTGCCCCCCCTGTACTGCGAACGGGAGGGAAGAAGGGAGCGAATCTCTGATTAAAGTCATGAGTGCGAAGAGGCGAGGGGTGGGGGGAGGAAGTATAAGTGGTAATATCTGGGGAAGAAAAGCAGCTTGTTGGGAATCACCGGAACCCCACTGCCCATTCCCTGCCCCTCCCCGCGCCATGTTGGGGGGGGAAGAAGGGAGTAAAATCGGGATGAGTTTTAAGTTTGCTAAGAAGGGAGGGGTGGGGGGAAGGTGCTTGAAGACCTGGCCGCTTCTTATCTCGTTCCGGTTCACTGGGTGTAGTAGTTGTAGTAAGTAGTAATAAATCACCTTTTTCTTTCCTTTATTCTGTGCTGCGTCTGTTTTGCCCATTGCACTAATTGGAGAGTGATCCCTCTGTCCTTATCTCAAGTCCTAAGCCTCCTAATATCTATTTTCTCCCCCTTTTCGGCTGAAGGGGGGAGTGAGCGAGCGGCTTGGTGGGTATTGGGCCTTTAGTTAGGTCCAAAACCACCACAAAAAATCATCCAACCTTGATGCTGTAAGCTGTAAGGGCCAACAGAAAAATAGAAGCAACAGTAATGGACAGGGCATAGCACCAGGAATTAGCCAAGGCATTAGGCCAAATCAAGCCGTGTGTGTGTGTAAATCTAGGTGGGATGTTCCTGTCTAGATAGCAGTGTCTTGAGTTTGTCCCCGATTCCTGTTGAGAACGAAGGACAGTTGTGCATTCACTCTGTGAACTCCCTCTGAAGTCTTGCCATGGGCTGTTTGGATATCTCAAATTTACAGTACTATGCAAATTAAAATTTATGAGCTGATTAAGCAATATAAGGGTTCAATTCCCTTTGCACAGACTATAGTGTATCATGTGGATTTTCCTGCTCAAGTCATGGGGTTTCATAACTCTAACTTGTGCACATATGAGCAAAAGTAGTTGCCCAGACAACATGAGTGCTGATCATCCTCCCTCTCCCATCACCATGTGGGCATTTCGTATATCACACCAGGTAGCACAGAAGCCTTGGCAGTCCAGCTGCTGTTAGATCTGCTTCAAAAGCTTTTTGGGTAAACTGATGGTTTTGTACCTTCTGGCAAGGAATTTTAGTCTATACCCCTTCCATGAGGTAACAGACTGTGACAAAACTGCTGGACACTTGATGTGCAAAGATGGTGGCTGCAGGAAGCAGCAACCTGCAAATGACAGTGGCTGCAGAATGGCCTTTGAGCTCTTCCTGGCCACCTATCCTGCCTCTGCTGCGTGCTTCTTTTGACCTACTGGTACTGCTCCATTGAGCCTTAGCATGAGGTGTGTTACAGGCCTTTGGCATGAACCAAAAATCCAATCAGGAGGTGAGTGACCAGTCACAATACCTAGGGAAAGAAAAGAACCTCTGATTTTTTTAGACCTGGGTGGTGTTGAACTTGACCCAACATTACATAAAGTTTACTGTTTCAAAATAGAAAGTGGGTGATTTGATCGTAATTGTCACTCCATTCTGAAATAGCATCCTAAATTTTTATGATTGTATGCTGTAAATTGTGGTATATTCCTCAAAAATGACTGTAGATACTCAGTATTTTGCAGGTCATATCAATAATATATGAGACTTCAAGTAAGGAGCATGTATGTTTTATGAGGTTGTTATGCCTATAAACTCTGTCCTATTGTAAGATACTAACTCTATGGTGCTACTTTCAAGCTTAGGTGAAAGTTTTCTGTACTTTGATGTTGATTAATACTTAATTTTCATAGACTCTGAATTCATAGTAATTTCATTTTTGAAATTGGCATCATGCAAGTTGAAGGAGACTGATTTATTTCTTTTATTATTTTTTTCCCCTTGTGCAAAATGCAAAGAATTCTGAAAAGCAGAGATAATCACTGTACATTTGTATGTTAATGTTACCAGGTAATCATCTTGAAAGACTGAATATGATTAACACCTTGAATCATAAACTAGAGAAAATGTACAACACTTGACAGGGAGTGAAACATCTAATACAATGTGAAAACATCTGGCCAGGAAATTGTTTTCCAAACACTGAAAATTATAAGCAATTATCAAGTATTTTACCTGACTATACTCATAACTCTGTTCCAGTGACACTTTAACTGATATTATGCTTCATTTCTCAGCAGTCTGATTTTTGGATAATCACCCTAGATCTATGATTTACACTCTTTTATCTTCCTGCTTGATGTGCATAGCAAATATTTCTGTGGTGTACTTTAAGGGGGCAATCAAGGCTGGAGATGAAATAAGGCACTCTTGTGACAATTGAAAGGAAGAGCCTAATTTGGCAATTTTCATCAGCAAGGGATCTGGCAGAAAATCCAGGTGGCCCTACATCAGCTTGAGCTAAACTTCTAGGGAAGTGAGTGCATGTATGCCAATTTTCTTAACCTAGGTGTATTTTTCAAGACTCTTTCTTGAGGTGGATGTCTGTACACACAGCCTTGCATGTAGTAAATTGCCAGACTATGGTGGCAGATGGATTGGCTAATAATAATTTAGGCTGACACCTATCTGTGACATAGATACCCATCTGTAAACCCTTCATGAAAAGAAAGGGTAACTCTGTCCTTTGCATACCCATTTATACTCAAATACACATTTATTTCTATTACATATTTTCCCAGGACAGTAGGTAGGGTGATGAGGATAGAGTCAAAGGACGCTACGTTTCTTTTGGCTCCAAGAATCTTTGTAGCTCAAATCTCGATACTGTTTTTGACTTTGGAATATGGTTGTGGAGCGTTCTTGATTTTTATTGTGCTAATAACCCTTTTCCTGTAGCTAGCCTCAGCCATGAAGTAGAAATTGCCTTTTCATCTCGGAAATGGAGCTTCCTATCTCAAATCATTCCAGGACATGGCATCAAACTGGCGTCCCCAGTGGTTGTTTCCTCATCTCTTAGATGAAAGCTGCAGTAAGAAAAAAAAATGACACTCTGTCCATCAGCAGGAAAGTTCAGAGTAGGTCAGATCCTGACATTCTTACACAGCTCTAGCAAAACAAACAAACAGACAAAAAATCAGGTGTGTTTTTTGGGGTTTTTTTTAAGGACAGTGAGGTGAATTTTCACCTCAGGTGGTTATAGTGCTTTACTGACTCATGGTCTATAAGTGATGTAAGGTCAAACCGTTGCATTCTCTAGCATAACTACTCACACTAACACATCAAGTGTTTTCTTAATACTACATGATGGGCTGTTTGTTATCAAAGATAAGATATGCATGTGAAATATTATTGGCTTTCATTTTGACTTCAGGTAACATGACCTCTTGGGATGGCTATACGTTCCTAAACTTTCATTTAGTAAGTAATATAGGTGGTAGGGGGGTGGTTGGACTAGATGATCTTGGAGGTCTTTTCCAACCCTGATGATTCTGTGATTCATCATGCCAGAAAAATAAGTTCTATTTTGAAATTGTCTTTCCACACTGATTTTTTTTTTTCTCTTTAATGTTTGCAGGTTGAAGAAGTGTTCTTTTTTTTTTTAATGATAATTTTCTTATTTCATTAACTGGAAAAATAAAAGGGAAATTTTCAAGCAATTTAGTATTTTCACTCTGAACTGTGAAGAAAATCTGAAGTCTTAAAATATTTCAAGTAAAGGCTGAAATATCAAAATGAACTTTGGGAAAATATTACTTTTCACTGCAATTGAATTATTCATATCAATGCATAAAATAGGATTAAATATAAATGGAACAAGGAAAAAAGGAAAACTTAAAACAATATAGTGAAAAAAAAGTCTGAGTTCTGCATCATGATTTTTTTTTTCTTTTGGTTTTTTTGGGGTCATTATTTGCAATCAGCATATTTTGCAACCACTTTGGTACTAATATAACAGTACTTTCTGTAGATGACCTGCTGGAATTTTTTAATAACTGTCGGAAATATTTCAAATACATAATTTCCTGTTGGAAATGTGTTGTGTCATTTGACAGCTGCTTTCAGACCTTACTTGCCTTGCACAATCCGTATTTACTCTAAGGTATGCTTTTTAAAAGTGTTTCTAGAAGAAGGAATTCAGAGCTCTCCAAGCCATAGGTGCACGCATTTTAGACCCCCTTATGTCACTTCAGATGACAATTATTTGGGAGAAAAAACACCAAGTGAGACTTGTAGTGGAGGTGAACTTTATGAGTATCGCTACTATAGAGAAGGGTTTATTTATGTAATGGTTTATGTATAGGTTGTTTCAGTCTGGAGGTTTTCCCATCAAGTTCCCCAGCATTGACATATCTGAGAGGTGATCTGCTCTGGACTATGCTGGCCTCACAGAGGTTCTCAGGGAAAGCTTTTATTTCACTGAAGGAGCTGAAGTTCTAGCCAGGCTTGGAGTCAGCAGGTGTTTTAGTGCTGGGCAGCGGCTGACACGCTCAGAAGAGATGTGTCTTGTGTAGTGTAACTTCCATACTGTTGAAGTTCTAATACATAAAAGCTGAAAATAAACTGAGAGGAATTTCTGAGTGGGTTGTTTTAGGCCATGCATCAAAACATGAATGCTGCATCTGGGGGGGGAGAAAAATGCTTGCATATTTAGAGATTTCAGTTTAAGAAATTACCGTGACCCTGGTTTACCTTTTATTTTCTCATAATCATGAATAGTTAACTTTATAAAGGAAGCTTTAACTGAGAACTCATAAACAGTTCTGTATCGAAAGAAAAAGAAAGGATAAATTTAATTAAAATGTTGAAAATAAGAAGGCTAGTTTTTAAATTCAGGGAGTGGATCAACATTGAATGCTCGAAGGACCTGCCCTGCTTATGTTTTAAGTGGCTCTTTCATTTGAAGAGGGTGAGGGTAAGTGCTGGGAACTGGGAAAAGCATATGTGCTTCTGAATATCCAAAGCAAGCAAAGAACAGGAGAAAGGATAAAGAAAACTTTGTTGGTATTTGAAATGAAAGTGAAATATCTCAAGAAAAGTTTGAGAGTATGTATCATTGTGCCTTGCTGAGATAGAAATCTACTGTCTTTAGCTAAGCCTACACCTAACTCTGAGCACAAAAATTCTCCCAAAATTGTTCTATCTATGAGAGTTTAAAATCACTGCTCCATGTTACATGTTCAAAATATTTTAGGTATACCATTTAATTCATATGCTCCCTTTAATCAAAAATTATATGAGTTAAGATGACTCCTTTAATGTCTCTAACTGCTCAGGCATAGTTAGTTATATCTGATGTAGGGAAAAGGTCGCAAGTAAAGCGGTCCTATGGACCTCTGGAGATCTGATTTTGTTTTTGTCTACTACTGACTAGGTGGCTCTAAAGAAGCCACACCACTCTTCTACACCCCTTGGTTTGTCTTTCAGGAGGAAAAAGATAATATCACTGACCTTTATAAAGCATTTGAGATCTAATTATTTATACATTAGGTAACATTAGAGGATAGGTAATGTAAGTACTAGCTGATAAACAATTATCTAAGTGAATACTGCAAGCAGAATAAGTGGGAAGGATCTTAATAACAGCCACATTTATCATGAGGACCCATAAATACATGGGTGTCAGTGCTCAAATATTAACAGAATTTACATGAAATTTAATGAAATAACAGCTTAGCTGGTGGTCAGTCAAAGTCATGGTGGTTTGGAGAGGAGTCTGAAGGCAAAAAGACAGCTTTGGACAGTGGAAAAAAGTACATTTCATTTACAATAAGGTTAAACACCATTACATTCATTATATGTAATGATTTAATAATCATGGAAAGATTTAAATCCCTTTTATTAGGTTTTCATTGAATGGCATTGTAAAAGGTAGCTTTAAAAGCTCTCTGTTGTAATTTGATCCAACTGAACATCTTGTACTTGCATTCTACCTTCTCACATCCTTTAATATGGAGATTTCAGGAGTTCTGACATATTTATAGCGCTGAACACTCTGAAAAGATCAGTAGGTTATATGATTTCTCTTTTTTAATAATTTACAGTAAGCAGCATTTGTATTTTTTGTACAGCACAGCCCTATTGCTCTTTTAAACAGTGTGCTGACAAAACAATTTCAGTATAATGAAACAGCTCACTGCAACTTCTCTAGAGAAAATAAAACTGAATTTGATGGCCTGGTTGTTACTGACAAGACATTTTATCACAAATACTGTTAAAGTTCTACTTTTCTTATTATACTGGGTTAGAAATAGCAAAATGTCTAATACTTAAGTTGCCTAATTTTTTCTTAGCTTGAACTTTGCATTGCATAGTGAATATTAATGGAAGTAATATAAATCAACAGAATTCCAAAGCATTGGGCTTAATGATAATTGTTGACCATAGAAGCATTGTATGAATTACACTTGATTGTTCTTTCAGCCATAGAGTTTAAATACTGATGTGCTTGATACTGTTGCAGAGATCAGTGTCTTATGTATTCCTGTGGTAATTCAGTGATGAAGTCAGAGGAAAGTAAAAGGTGAAAAGGATGGTCCCATCTCAAATGGGAATAAAATCTGCTGAGAAAGGAATTACAGGTGTTCTTAGGGACTGAGTGGACCTAAATGTATTTGGTTTGCTTTTTTTTAAAGCTTTGACCCTGTGAAATACTAGAAGGGAAGGTTATTAATGTGATAGTTTCTGCATGTGTTGTATGTCACGCCTTGTTATGAGAGTGTGTGGTTTTCTAGTGCTTCTGTAGCCCGATGACATAAACAAGATGCTTGTCTCTCATGTATTTGGAGATAAACTGGGACAGAACCTCCGATCGGCTGCATGCTTTGCTGAACTTACTTGCAGGTCTTCAAAGTTCAAACCTGAAAAATTTCAGGTTTACAGGCAAGGTTTGTGCAATGGTTTCAGGCTACAGGAAACGAAATAAGAAAACAGAGATCTCCGTAATCAACACTGTGGTTATCAGGATGGTTTGAGCTCTTGCAAATACATCCTTGAGAATCTCGGTAACTTGCTGAGTGAAGAGTCTTTGTGCTGTTTTGACATCCATATGAAAACACAAGTTTCTGAGGTCAACAGAAAGATTTCAAAACATGCACAATGTAGTCTTTTAGGTGAAACTGTCTGCTGCAGAATGCTTGGCATTTCTGGAGTTTGAACAAAGAAAGTGTGCCGTTGTGCACAGTAGCTCTGGGGAGTGTATTTTATGCAGAGGGCCGAAAACTAAGATGTCTGTGCCCATGCTTCCTTATTTCAGTCATAGCTGGAGATATATGAGGGGGAGAGCTGGCTGGAAGGGAAATACAGAACTTGCTTTCTTTCAGTTTCTCCAGAAACTGGCATAGCTGCCAATGGAACAAGTTGTAATCACAGTTCTGGGAAACGCCTTAAAGAATTGCCATAAACATGCTCACATAATTTTCTTTATGTGGACACCCCTTAGGTATAGCTCTCTTTCACAGTTGTTTTCTTTCTGAAATAACATCTTTATCTATTCCCACTATCCATCTCTTTGCTGTTAGATCAAGCTCAGAATGACTAAAACAGGTTACTGTGCCTGCCCTCTCTGGAGAACGTTGTCACTTGCTTTCTTCTCAGGCACTGTCTGTGATTTGAGTGTACAGAACCTCAGTTTTCAGGTTTTCTTATGTTGCTCTATTGCTCCCTGAGCAGGCGTTCAAAACTTAACACCCTGATTTTTGTAACAAATTCATATATGACTTGAAAATACTGCCAAAAGGTTGTATGGTGCTGGTGGGTTTGACCATTTTTAACTTCTCTTTGTATTCCTCTGCAGGCTCACAATTTTCTTTCACCACAACTGTTTTAACTTCACTGTTAGAGGACCTTGTTTCCTTTTCCACTCTTCACATTGTCATTTGCCTATAGGTTGAATTCTGCCTAGGTCTGTTCTCTTCAAATAGGTGCTTCTGCATGCTTTTTCTTTTGCTTGATCACACATTAGATGTGACAGAAATGTCTAGAAACATCTGTAGGTCTCATTCTTTTAAACACCTTATTGAAGATCTACAGATCCTGACAGCAACTCTTCTGCAGATGTGTTGACTGCCCATCGTGAAGATCTGTGTGTCCCTTTATTTTCTAGTGCCATTCCAATTTGTCCCTATTGATCAGGACTTACCTGGTTTTACTTTCCAAAAATGGCTCTTTTGTATTGAGTTTATAACCTGTGGTTTGCTTGTGAAGTACTGCTGCAGCAAAGCTCTGGGCAGTGCTTTTTGGTGTGTGGGAAGTCTTTTGAGATTAGGGAGTCTCTGTCCATCTCCTGTCAGTTATTAGCCTTTTATTTTTAATGCTGACTGCTCAAAGAGAAAAACTTAGTAGTATGCCAAAATCAGAAAGTGTTCATCTAAAATTGCTCTATACCTTTGTCCAAGACAATACAGGGGCAATTCACAAAAAATATAAATCCCTCTCCAAAAAAGGAATTGTGCTAACAGTTCAGGATTATTCATTCTCCATTAGCATTTGTTCAGGATGACTTCAGGAGTCTGAGAACAGAATGTCATCCAGATAGTTGAACTGAACTTAAAATGCTTAGCTGATGTTTCAGTGTTTATGATTTATGTAGAATAAATAAATAGGTTTGTTTGTACTTCAGGCTGATTTTACACCATAGGAAGGGTGTGAGGCTTCCTTTATACAGCTATCACTGGTGTTTACAAGAGAATTGTTGTTACATGGATTTATTATTAGACAAATAGAATGCCCTTTGAGGGGTAGAACCGCTGTATCTATATAGATGTCTTAATGCTTTGGTAAAAGAAATTTTCAGGATTTTTTATAATCTATCAAAGTTAAGAAATAATTTTGTGGTCTACTATGCTTATGTGCTTTGTTAGCAGAATATCTCACTGAACTGCTAAAAATTAAACAGATAATCCCCAGAAGTTGATAAGCACTGATTCACTTCTGATGCCTTGAGACAGACTGGGTCTAGATTATATTGCTTTTACTGCTTATTTTTAGGCCTTTTTTTAAAGTGCTCTTCCATTGTTAGATTTTATGTCCTTTAACAAATGTTATACGTTCTAAACAAGGACAACGTTCTCTCACATTTCTCTCCCTAGTCTTTGATTCTAACCTTAACTTATTTAGCTATTGTGGACTGTGTTTCAGTGGATTAAGCAATCCTTGTATGTAAAGTCAGTCAACCATTTAAAGTTCTTGGGGGATAAAAATGATGGATGATATATACTGCTGTTGGACTAGCTGATTGTTGTAGTCCCCTTCCAATATACTTTATTTTTTTCAAATACTCCATTCTGCTGTTGCCAAGTCCTACGGACAGTGATGTTCAATCCAGTGGGCGCTAGTAAATATACAGAGGTATTCAAAGGTTGCTTGAAACAAACTCTAAAGAGAAATAATCATGTGAACCTTCACTGAATGAATTCTTTCAAAGCCTGTGAAAAGCAGAAATAAAACAATTGTCCAGTATATACATCAGTTTAACATAACTGATCCTGCTTGGGTGGGAATCCATGTGAATGACTTGGATGTTTCAATACCGCAATAACAACGTTGGACCACAGCATCTCTTCTGCACCTGGGAAGCAGGTGCTTACTCATTTTATTTGGTGGAGTCCCAGAGCCCTGGTTACCCACAGGCTCTTGTGGTTTTCTTTTCACTGGAAACCAGGGTATGTGAGGAGGTGACAAATACCCACGTGTCAGCAGGAAAACGGTCCTGGCTTTGCAGTTTTAGACATAGCTACTGTACCTCTGGGTTTAATTTTCTGTTTTAAATAATCTACTCTTGACAAAGTTGTTGTGTTTCTGCAGCTACTGTTGCCCATGTTGTGTGACATACCTGGGAAAGGTTAAAAAAAGTTTGAGTGGTCCTTTAAAGATGTGAGATACTTTGGAAACATTCTACCTGTCTTGTAACCACTTTGGATTATCAAAGGGTTTACATGTTTTCGGTGTCATTAATATATTGTTTTATGAATAATTATCTATTTGGATGCATGTGTTACTTTCCCTGCACTATAAACTTTAATAACCCCTAGCCTGCTCAAAATATTTTTTTCCAAATCAATTTTTAACAGT
The DNA here is from genome assembly GCA_013400835.1 of Zapornia atra. Lineage (NCBI taxonomy): Eukaryota > Metazoa > Chordata > Aves > Gruiformes > Rallidae > Zapornia > Zapornia atra. Next base: position 344,758 of record VZTU01019680.1, on the reverse strand, counting down.
AGGCTCTTAAATTTCTTCTGCTGTCCTATGGTAGTAAGGATAAATTTAACTGTTTCTGATATCTTGAGAAAAGGTAAGCCAAAAATAGAGGTATCATCATATAAAATGTTTCAAGAACTTTAATTCAAATAAATAACTTGTTTTCCTACAACAGACAAGTTGAAAGCAAGCTAAAACTGGAGCAGGACAAAATGTTTTAATCACCCTTATAGTATGCTGGTGGGGTATAAGAAATGTTACTTTTTAATTTAAAGTAAATTCAACTTCTGCCTAATGTGTATGGTGGGCAATTTGCAATTATGATCTTCATGATGAGATTCCTCCATGAAATGAGAGGTGTATTATAATTTAAATAGAGTTGTAGATCTGGTTGATTTTAATTTGTGACCCAGGGGTCAGTAGTTATTGGGTGTAATAACCCTGCGGTAATGTGACTCTTCAAGGCACATTTGTATAATGAGAAATCATAACTAGTTATAGGAAGCATGATGACTTTTTTTTTTGCCTTTCCAATTCAAATGTGCTGCTCTATCAGTCTCCATTTTATATGCTTAAAACTCCAGTTAACATGTTTGGGTTTTTTTTGTTATAAAAAGCTCTGAAGCTGTTAACAGCACGTGATTTACAGAAGTTTACATGTTTCTGGACCAGCCATGGTCCATTGCTTGCTCTTTCCTGAAAATTCAGGCTGTCTTGTCCCTGGTATTGCTAGCAGTTGTGATTTTGGTGCACTGAAGCTTTTTGCCACTGTTTCTTAGTCTTGTGCCTTGGGTGACTGATTGATGGCAGTTCTATTAAGTGAAGTGAAATTACAAAATTTTCGTATGTGTTTTTAACTGCCAGGAGGCAGTGTGAACCTGTGAGAGATAAAGAGCTACTTGGTCTTTTCACCTAAGCATTTAAATGTGTCTTCTGCTGAGACAATATATCTAACAATTTTTTCCTGTTGAATACTCATACATCTGTTGGGAATAAGAGGAATGACTGCTCTACTTTAACATGCTTCTGTGTATCTGAGGGAATGCTGTTGTCTTTGGTTCCAGCAGTAATAACACCCTAGCAGGACTTTATTTGTAGTTTCTCTTTGGTTTTACTTGTGCTGGTTCCCCAGTAGTGCTTTTGCAGACAGCTGGAGCTTTTTGCAGGATCAGAGGCTGGATTCAAGCTGAAGAGAGATGTATCCTGCAGAAACTGCAGCCCGGGGCCCTGTTAAGAACCCATCGTGCCCCAACTCTCATGCTTTTTTTTCCCCCAAAGGAAACCTGAAAGTGAGAACTGTGCCCCATGTCCTAGTATTTTGCAGGAGAGGATCTTTCTATTCTTGCTGGAAATGGGCATCGACTGCTTCTGGAAATAGATGTGGGATGAGCAACAGAAAAATGTTGCATGTGCTCTGATTAAGAAATCACTGTCCCAGCCAGATTTTCAGAAATGCTGTTGGCAACAACGATGATGCAACAGTCTACACAGTATGGGGAAAATAATAATAGCAGCAATGCCTACCTAAAAAGGGAGAAAGTATTCTTTATTTACCACCTGATAGCCTCACTGTTACAGGACACCCTGTGAGATCTGAGTCATACACGTTTAATTTGTAACAGGGCTTTCAAACCTCCGTACTGCATCCATGAGTGTTGCGTTCCACTTTAATGGAAGCGGCTGCAGAGTTGCCAAATATTTTAAAGTAATTTCTGGGCAGTATCTGTTGCTTTATTTGTCAAAGATTTGAGATATAATCTCAAAATATTTGAGAGATAATCTCAAATCTGAGTGTTCTTGGGCTTTGGATTGAATCTAGTGCATATGGACTGCTTTTCAGAGTGTGAATTTCTTCAAACCTGGATAAGGAATGGCCAGATATGGCTATCCTTTAGCTCCTATCAGCTTGATAAAATAAGTAGTACCTGCTGAAGAATTAATGAGTGTACTTTGTTACAGTTAGTAGTAGGAACAGACATTATCGTCAAATTAAAATTTAAAATTAGAAGATGCTTCACAGGTGACACTTAGCTCTTCTCTTTAGAATAAGTTCGAAGTAGGCAAAGGATGCATTTCAGCAGGCCTACTACAATGCTTTTTAATGAAGAAATATTAATGGAGTCAGCAGTTATGGAACTAAGACTTATTCATGGAGTCTTAGTTCCTGTTTTACCTTAATTTATCAATGGTTGTTACCACCAAGGTTTTTTAAAAGAGTTCATAGACCAAATTCTTAAATTCTGCCTTCAGCTGCACCCAACAGAGGTAGATCTAAACCAAAAAATCACTCCTACTGGCATATAAAAAGATATTTTCCTCCTACAGAAACAAAACAACCTTGTTAGGAGTAGATTATTTAAAACAGAGAACTAAACCCAGAGGTCACATTTGCTGTTCAAGTCAAGTTTATCTTCTCTGAAAAAAAAAAAAAACCTCTCTCCTTGCGATTGAATCGCACTTTTTAATCCTGTCGATGTTGGGTTTTCTTAGCTGTGTAGGAAAGGTATATTGGCTACATGCCACTCATCAAAACTGTATTTATTATTTATATAAATGTATCGGGACTGTCATTGGAGAAGAAAGCTGTACAAATACTAAAGACCCAGTGATTATTCCTGCAAGCTTTATCAAGTGAGAATTGGACGCTGTATGTGTTAAGTTTGCAGACAGAAAGAGATAATGCCCTAAAGAGGTTCTAAAACTAATTTCTGTTTGCAGAACTTTCAGCTCAAGTTGGCAATCACTCTCAAATCTGAATTCACATCAGCAACTCGGTTCATATGCCATTTGCATCTCAAATATTTACTTGAGGTCTTGTATGGGATTTTTACTGAGAAACTTCCTTGGTAGAAATAAGTCGCTCAAACGTCTCTTCACGTACTGCATTGTGGTGAGTCTTGGAAGATCTGAATGGTGGATTCACAGCGCCTTCTCCTGACAGTATTTTCCTTGTTAACTTCTTGGTTAACCTAATGACAGCATCTCCTAGTGAACATAAATGGATGTGACACCTGTGAAACCTGACTTTCCAAAGAATACCTATTAAATATCTTTTGTGTCTATTCAAAAATCTAGGCTGGGATCTTTTTATGTTGAGTTTTGTCATAAGTTAACAAGAAGTCTTTGTAAACAAATTAAACCTGAAATAATTTAGATGTACTAAAGCAGGTAGACTGTGACTCTGAGCTCAACATGTTAAAGGTGATCAATGGAACAAATTCAGAAATAATGGCTGATCATCAGTCATTTGTATCAAGTAAACTAAGAAGCAGTGTAAACTTCAGTACAGTCAGTTAATAGCTCATAAAGTCACAAAGGATGCATTAATCTCTTTTATGTAGGATATAGATCTATTTAAAATTTCTTCTTGTGGCCTGAGGACTACCCTGTATACTACAGTTTGGCTCTAGGAATGGGGGTTGGGTGTGAGTCAGCTACTCCAGCACACTCTGGTCACACCCAGTGTGTGGGTCCCTGCAAGGGATGCATCGTGTCTCCTACCTCCTCTTTTGAACTGTCTCAGGAAAATGGGCTGTGGTGGAAGGGATGAGCATGCTGTTAAGTGAGTCCTTTTCTTTCCCCCATCAGCTGCTGACTAAAAACCAAGTTAAGCATGAAACATCATCTCCACTTGCCAACTTAGTCTGACAAAAGATGCATCCTTTTTCCTGTGCCGAAGCTTGCAGGCTGTGCATAGCAGACACTCCTATTTTCTGCTGCTCTCTCTTCCAAATTTGTGGAAAATTTTAGCATTGTTCCCTGGTGAGTAGCTCCGGGGGCCATCTCAGATATTCTCCCATACTTTGACAAAACCTTCCCACCTGCCCAATCTTGTAAGAAACTAAAATGACCCTTTTTTGACTCTAAAAGACAAAGTAGCTCTCTGCTGGTGTGATCCTACAGGCAATTGGGGTTAGTGTGACATAGGAGGAAAAAAAAGAGATAAAAGTTGTCACCTTTCTTTCCTTTTTCTTTTTTTCCCCAAATATCTCTTAGCCCTCTGCTTTCTGATACTCTTACTTTTTCTCCTTTCCACTGCTTTACCTTGATTAGTTTTTCTTTTTAATTATATTGTCATTTTAAAATTATACTGCAAGTTTCTCTTCTGTCACTGTTCTTTTCCTGGTACTTTAAATCTTTTATTCCTATTTCTGGTAACTGGCTACTGAAGATTATTTGGATTTTCAGTAGAGAAAAAAGAAAAAGCTCGTTCCTTGAAATATTTCTCTTTACAATATGGATCTAAGAAAATCCCTCTGAATTAAGATTAGTGAGGGAGGCAACAGAAGAGAGTTTGGATACCCAAAACATTGAACTAGTAAGAACATTGTAAAGGATATTACCAAATCGTAATCAATAACAAGACAGATAAATAATGAGTTAAGAAAATGCATTTTACTTACCTGTTGTCTTGTTTCAACATGAGAAAAGTGGTATTTAATGTGCAACAGACTATTTTTCTATCAGGATATCCCCCCCCCCAAAAAAAAAACCAAACCAAAACAATTTGCTCAAAGTGGAATTTGAACACTTTAACTGTTCCACATAATAATTTTAGGTGAACATATCTTAAGGTTCCAAATTTTAGCAGGCCAAAGCTTACATTGTGTTGAATTAAAATTTTCTTTCTTGCTTAAAATTAATACACCACAGAAGAATTTGGTTTTTATTTGCCAAGGGTATATGGATTGGGGGCTGCTTAATTTCTCCTCCAAATTTTCCAGCTATGAAGATGCATGCACCAATGTACTTGTTTGCTTGCCAGCATCTTTAAAGTGCTGCTTTGAGTGATGGCTAAGTGCAGGTCTCCATGCATGTGCTGTCACTATGCCTGTGTTAGGGGTGTATTTGAATAGGAATGCCAGCTTTAGTGCTGCTGTTCATATGGCCGATGAGAACTGCTTTGTTGAGCTGCTTTATTTCTGTAATCTAGAAAGTAAGTTTTCTTTTGTTCAGCCTTAGCCCAAAGCTTTTTCTTTTTCTCTCTCCGAACCAGAATGGTTTTGTGTCCTGGATTTAAATGCTCAGCATGACACGAGATGAATTCCTACATAATGCAATGCTGCGTTTCACTGGAAGGATTTCTAAAGATGTGGTTCCCTTCATCTATCCTCCCAAGGCCAAACAACAACAAAACATTTAACATCTCAACATTTTAAAAATGTATAAGCAGTGTGCAGAATAACAATACTTTAGTAATTTCTGACGTATCCGGTGCAATGTGTGGGTGGTAAGTGATTAGGCTATTAGTACATAGCAGCTAGGCCTGCACATTCCCCTGAGACTTCAACGTCACTGTTGTCAGGCACAATAAGATGATTAGTTTAGTTTTGATCACAGCAGGGCACTGAATGGGTGCCCTCTGTGTTTTCGTCGCTTCTCATTCTTTTGTCAGCTCTCCTGGGAGTTTTGAGATGATGTCACTTTGCTGTTCGCAGTGTCTGGCTGCTCAGGAGATGATTTTGCAGCGCTGTGACTGTCATGGTGACAATCTTCACAAACAGCCTTGGTGTCATAAGGGCAAAGACACACAATGTTGTGGGTTTCTCTTTTTTTTTTCTGTTCTTTCTGAGGCAGTAGCTCCCTGGATTTTACCCAGAATGTCTTGTTTTGCAGTGAATGTTCTCTTTGACATCTGCAAGCCTTCAGCACTTGCTTCTCCTCTAGGTAGGACCTACGCCTGGTTTACGCTGGCTACAAGGATCTGTGTGCTGTTCCTCGTGCTGGCTTGGCTGAGCTCATGCTGGGTCTCTTCTTCTGTGTGTAATTCCCAGTTATGTTTGTGAGCCTTACAGCATTTCTCAGTGACTTCATGTGGCAGAGTTAGTTATGCTTCTCATTGAATTTTGGCAGGGGATTTTAGTGGCTGGTCAAGGTATCCAAATGTAAACTCTTTTCCAATAAAAAACATAATTTAGTCCTCTAAACGGTAATATTCATATGATCACAAACACTTGTTTATCTTGACTTTATAATGGCGTTTTCACTTCCAGATGATTCTTTTCTAGATGAGTATATCTTCATATTTCTTACTGTAGTTATTTTGTAACACTGGTAGTGAAAAATTAGTGAACACCTATCTCATGAATGTAAGAATCAATTTTCAGGGAAAAATCTGTACCTTTCTTGTTAGCATCTTGTGTTCTGTACCAAGAATGAGAAATCTTTTCTACACCAAAGGTGCTAGAGAGTCTGTATGAAATGGGCAAGGAAGCAAAGGAATCGAATGCTACTGATTAGCAGAGTGGGAAATGAGCTATCTATTTTTGAGATTTGGTGGGCAGCATTGCAAGAGAGAATATATTTTCAGGAGGAGAGAGAAGGAACGGTGTAGTCCTGAAGAAATCTATCATGAAGACTGATTACGGTGCAGGGTGGAGCAGGAGCACAAAAGTGCCAGTTTGGAAACTAGGAGAGAGTCCTGGGAGCTGCTGGTGGTGTTGGTCTCCCAAGTGTACTCTCTCCAGCTGCTGAAGTTTCTGTGCCTAGAAAAGGGGAGGTTTGGTGGGGATTGGTAGATGTCCCTGCAGCTGGCATTGCAGGTTTGAGATTTGAATAAACATAGGAATATAAAGTCTTGTTAAACTTCATGTGGTATAATTCTAAAGAAATCTATCTGTCTTCCCCTGCTCCCACAACAAACACCAGTGGCTTCTTTCTCTGTTGCTGTCCTGCAGGTCAGATATTTGCTGTGAATGAGGCTTGTAACAGAGATTTGATTGACCTCTCTTCGGTGTTCCTTTCCAGTGTCCAACTTCAGAATTTTCTTTGCTGCAGATATGCTTTCTTCAAATCTTCACTCTAAGAAAACCGCTTACCTGCTGGAGAGGAGCTCTGTGGAGAAGGACCTGGGGGTCCTGGTTGATGACAGGTTGGCCATGAGCCAGCAGTGTGCCCTGGGGCTCAGAGAGCCAATGGGATCCTGGGGGGCATCAGGAGGAGTGTGGCCAGCAGGTCAAAGGAGGTGATCCTCCCCCTCTGCTCTGCCCTGGTCAGGCCCCACCTGGAGTGTTGTGTCCAGTGCTGGGCTCCCTGGGATAACAAAGACAGGGATCTCCTGGAGAGGGTCCAGAGAAGGGCTACAAAGATGATGAAGGGCCTGGAGCATCTCCCCTGTGAGGAAAGGCTGGGTGAGCTGGGACTGTTCAGCCTGGAGAAAAGAAGACTAAGGGGGAACCTTATTAATGTCTATAAATATCTGAAGTATGGGATGCAGGGGGAATTGGACAGCCCCTTTTCAGTGTCTGTGGGGACAGGACAAGGGGCAATGGCCTCAAGTTGGAGCACAGGAAGTTCTGCACCAACATGGGGAAGAACTTTTCCCCAGTGAGGGTGAGGGAGCCCTGGGACAGGCTGCACAGGGGGTGTGGAGTCTCCTTCTCTGGAGAGATTCCAGACCCATCTGGATGCCTGTCTGTGCAATATGAGCTGGGGAGCTGCTTTGGTAGGGGGGTCGGACCCCATGAGCTCTTGAGGTCCCTTCAACCCCTATGATTCTATTGTTCTAACCAAATTCACAGTGTTCTCACAGCATGGTTTCATCAATCTTTTTATATCCTTGAAGAACTGGAAATCTTCATATAACACTAATTTTAGATTCAAGTGGAGGAAAATAAAGCAACCCTAGTAAACAGCCCTCTGAAAAGATAGCGTTGCACTATCCATTGTCAGCTACAATCAAGTCTTCCTGGTGTACTCCAGTAGCATGTAAGAGCTACTCTGTTAGGCTGAGATGGTAGATAGGAAGGCAAAGCCAGTACAGACCTATCCCATGTGGTTTGTGTATCCTAATATTGTATGTTATATGCAATATATTGCATATTATATGTAGCATATATCACCCATGGACAAAGAGCTGCAATTCAGCTATAGTGAGGGGGTTTTATAGACAAAATATGAAGAGTTAGTTTGAGAGACTTCACTGCCTAATGGCTCCCCTGATCATTTGTAGCGTCTTCCCTAATACCTTGTTTGCACTCACCCTCCCCAGTTTTTTATATTAGATGATTCTTTTAGCTAGTTCTTCTTTTTTCTTCTCTTTTTGTCTGAAATAGCTGGGAATGTACCTGCACCTTTCCGAGTACATACTTGAGGACATTAATTTCCAAGAGCTTTCATTGAAGTATAAGTTACTTGAGCTACAGGTTATACTCATGAAACCCCAGTATTTTCTGTAATATAGAAGCAAAAAGACGTGCAAGTATACTACAGTGGAGGAGCCATCTTTTCTTCTATCAACTTGAAGATTAAGGAAGAAATGACTACTTTTGTGGAAACTATTAACACAGAAGTCAGCATAGGAAGAAGAGGAGGTTAAAGCAAAATCTGGATTTCCTGTTTGAAATCAATATGCCATTAATGAAAACAGACAGAATGAATAAAAAGGAAAAAAAAAAAAAAGAGTTTTTAAAGTGGGAAAAGAATCCCCCAGTCTTTCACAACAGAAAGGTGAATGCAGTAGCAGGAAGGTGACTTGCAATAAATCTGTACAGATTTGACCTTGGAGTTTACACCTGAGTGAGAACTGAGTGTAACTGTATTACCTGATTTCCCTCTAGACCAAAACCAAAAAGATGTACAAATGGCTTGCAGAAATAGTTAGAAAATAGAACCTTAAAAAATGGGCACAACTACATAAAACCTTCTCAGAGTTTTACACTGAAAGAAATGAGAAGGAAGTAATGTTGCTAAAAGACCTCAAATAATTATATCAGGTGTGCTGGGTTACCACAGCACAGTCCTTTGGAAGAACAGAGAGTTTTCCTACGAAGTTGTGCTAAAAGGCTCAACATCATTTCAGTCAACTGCATTGAGCCAGTAGGAATAAATTGCTCTGAAAAATTGAAATATAGATTCTTCAAAACAGCTGTGCTCTACAAGGCTTAGGATATACTTTGCCTATTCTGTTAACAGGTTTTGAAAGACTTTCCTATTCTACACTGAGACTTTCCTATTCTACCCACCAAAAACTTATTAAATTATCTTAAGAGGACTAAACCCATTAATTGCCAAATGAGTAAAAGTATTTGTGCACTGTAAGACGAAAGTAGAATGGGCTTAAACTTGGATTTTCTGTTCTTTTTTTTTTTCCATAAGCCTGATTTTACTGATCTGAAGTGCTTTAAAAACAATGTTCTTACTTGGTGGGTTGTTGTTTCCAGGAAGTTGATGAGGGTTTTCCTGTTGCAAGTAATTCTGTAGCTGCTTGGATATTTATTGCTATCATTTAACAGTCATATGAAATCAGAGTCCCAGCCTCTGATGTGCAGGCAGTGCTTGAAGTAGAGATTTTTTTAAAAAATCCAAATCCAGTACCTCATTGTGTAAACTGTCCATCCTGCTTCTCTGTGTGTCTGAGATAACTACAAGGCAGGCATAAAGACAAAATCTGAGTAGAAACTGCGGACTCTTTCTAGAACCAGATATGCTGTACTCCTGCCACAAAGATAAACATTTTGGAAAGTAAAAAGCAGCTGGGAAAATAATGCAATAAAATAAAATCAGTGCTAGCTAGTGCTTCCTGTTATCTCCTACCCCACCCCCCCCAAAAAAAAAAAAAAAAAAGCATTGATAACATTTCAGAGGAGACAAGGTAGGGGGATGCAGAACTGTAATGCTTATTTTTAGAAGGATTGGAAAAAGATTTTGCAATCCACTGATTGCTTTCAATTACAACTATTTCCCAGCCAGCTTTACAAGCTGTAGCAGAGGGCCTGATACCTCTCATTTTGATCACTGTTCAGAACAGTTTCTTCTGCCTCTAACTTCGTTGCTGCTTTTAAAGCTGACATTTAGATTTTACGCTTAAGATGAACAACACAGCTCAAGAAACTCTGTAACATGATGAGTGCTCATTGTATTAAAGGATGATCATCCCACACAGACAGGGTGATGCTCGGCACTAGAGCTTAGGGAGACAGTGGTTTGAGCGTGTGGGATCTTGTGTCTGGGATAGCTCTCCAAAAGTCATTGGGATGCTCAGTTGGGCATTGATGTCTTATGTATGACAATAATTATGCCATTCATGCATATCTTCAGAACTTACAATTATATATATATATATTTTTTTTTTCATTCTTAAGTTTGACTCTGTTTTTAAGTCCTGGTCAGTGTTACTCCTGCGTTAACCCACTGCTCAGGATAGTTGCTCCTTTATTTTCTGACTGGAAAAGACCTAAATGTAGAGATCAGTCCCCTTAGAGTTCAGAGTTAACTCCTGGCCAGGAAATCCTCTCTCCAGAAAAGCTAACCTGGGTGGTAAGACACCTCCAATGGTAGGAAAACTGACTTGAGAAATGGTTTCAACTTTGATCGCACACTTCAGATTTCATGCCAATGTCTCAAAATATCCATTCTATCCCACTAAACTAGCATTTGTGATGAAACTCACAGAAGGGAAAATACTGGGAAGTGCTAGTATGAGGGTAAGTGGTTAAACAAGGTATGTCTTTTATTTTTCTTCAGATGTTTCTACCCTCCACCTTTATGTCTGTCACTTAATAAAGGGCAAACTTTGTGAATCTTTCTGGCAAACTGTTAAGCATCCTTTGTTTCTGGCTAAATAAGGGTAGCATGAGTGAAAAGCAAACCAAACCTTGCTTTCTGCAGAGAGGGAGGTGAACTGAAACTTCCTCAAAAAGGAGAAAAACAAATTTATGCTTTCATTTTATGGATGGATGTTCCTGCTTGTGTGCTGTTGTGCTGGCTGCTGAGAAGAATGGGGACTGTAGGCAGAGACAAAAAAAAGTTTCCTTCACCTTTGAGTGGTAGTGGTTTAATAGCAGATGTGTCTGGAGGCCATGGATAGGTAGAGAAGGACTAAGAAAGGGAGATAATCCTAGGTTTAGAGCCTGACTGCAGAAATTAAAGTAGATCTTGGTAAGCCTTGGGAACTTAGTGAAAAACATTTTATTTGCTGAGGAGCTTCAGAAAGTAGCTGGGAGAGACTGGCTTTGAAGGTCTAACTTCTGAACTTGGGCACTTCTGATAAGAGCCAGGTGGCAGTCAAATAGTTCTGCTGGTACCTCTTTTTTTCGTATTCTAATTCTGGAGAGGTCACTGCACTGACACAAAGGCATTCATGTTCTTTAAAACTGAATGTAGTGTTGCAAGTATCCATTCTTGAAATATGCAAATCAGAAATGTAATAACTGAGCTCTAGGCCAGGGTTTTTTTCATCTGACTTCTTTGTCCTCCTGCATGAATGTCTGCACTTCCTTCCCAATAACAGGCACCTTGTTTTCCAGCATAAGAGAAGCACTTTTAAATGAGTTCTCGGATCATCCATAAGTAATGTGTCTGCCTAAGGACTGTACAGAGCTTAGGGAGTCCAAATCTCACAGAGGAGCTCTAAATCTGTGCAAATATTTGGTTGTGAAAGAAGCTCCGAAGGTTCACTTAGATTAATTCAGAATAAAAAAATTACTTAAATGAAGAGGGCTAAACAAATGCAGCAATTAACCAGGATGTTTCTGGAAGTAGTTTTGTAATTTATACTCTGTTATAGACTGGGCAGGATGGCTTTATATTTCAATGCAAGTAAATCTTAGATTTAGTAGGAAATACATATTTACATATTTATATACCCCAAAAAGCAACAATACAAGTAGCATGCATTGTGCTGGGATCAATACATGTTTTTATTAGATATGTGTAGAAATGTACGCTTATACTTGAAAAAGTGTTGCCAAGCTGCTCTATACTGACACGTAAACCCTGTCTCAGAAACAGAATCTCTAGGTTATGAAATAAAAGCAGAATTGATATATATAGGAAAAAAATCTTCATGGTTTAATTTCTGGATTAGCATATCTCTTACTGTGTTAGAGGTCATCTGTTTGCATTGCCTGTTACTGAAGCTGCTAACTAAATCTCTTGAGAGCCTTTTCAGACCCTGTCAGTAGTGGAATGGGTATGGGGCTCCACTGCTCAGTGTAGGAAAGGGAGTCATTTGAAGGGACTGCTTTAATAATATATATGTTTTAAGTGTATATTGCAGTGCATATCTGGAAAAGACATATGGTTGAAGAGTCTTTAGTAAGTGCTCCAGGACTGGGTACTTGAGAGATCAGCTTTATTAAGTGTTTGTTCCAACTGTCTCCGAGTCGTATAATGTTAGTCTCAAATGTACAGTTTTCCAGTCAAACTTTGCTATAGTAACACAGAATAAATGACATTATGTAACACAATTTAGAATATTTATAACTGCTACCTGAGCTGGCTGACAGAATTCAGTCCCTGAGACAGGTCGGACTCCCCTGTGTTATCAGGGGTTGCTTGGAGGCATTGTATACCTCCCTGCTCTGAAAGAAGGATGCTCTGAGACTCATCTGTTTTAACTGGCTGTGACTGTACAACTCTTGTCTGAGGGCCCTCGATAGCATGTCTTTAGGTCTGTCATCTGGAAACAGGAGGAGCTGTTTGCTGCTCCTCCATATCCTTGTACCTTACTGAAGTGTGAATGGTCCCCTTTGGGTAACACAGATATTCACAGAATCACAGTATTGTAGGGGTTGGAAAGGACCACAAGAGATCAAGTCCAACCCCCCTGCCAAAGCAGGGTCCCTAGGACAGGTCACACAGGGAGGCGTCCAGACAGGTCTTGAATACCTCCAGAGAAGGAGACTCCACACCCCCTGGGCAGCCTGTCCCAGGGCTCCCTCACCCTCACTGGGGAAAAGTTCTTCATTGAAGATTTGCAGTAACTAACTCATATTAGAGACCCACAGTATTGTCACTCTGAGGAACGGAGAGTATCTTAAAGCACGCTTCATCTCTTTGGTGGTGGTTTTGTCTTCAGCAGATTCATAACTTTGCCATTGGTTTCTGCTATTGCGAGCATGTTTGCTCTAGTTTTCCTGTCAAATGCAGGATCAGAGGTTTTAAAAGCTGTGCTTCACTAGCACTGCTCTCTGATGTGCTTTTAGCAGTGAAATTACATTGTTTCCATTATTCCATTTTCAGACCTGGCTATCAAGTGTTTAGACTGTTTGGCTACTCTCTCTGTTAATGCAATTATCTTTTCAGTTACATGTAGCAAAGACCAGTATTTCTTCATGACTAATTTTTTGAGAGTGGTACTCCTACCATATTTTGGAAGGTTTTTCTTTGTTATTCATTGTGGATTATTTCTTGACAACCTGCTTTCCAGCAATCAGTGCAAAATACTTACTGTCCTTCTTGAAAATGTTAGCTCTCAATGATACTGAAGTAGTTACATTTTTCTGTGATGCATTCAGTATCCTGATGCATTTTGGGTCTGTGAACTCTCCTTTGCATTTGATTTCAGTGTTGAAACGTTACTGTAGCTACCTTTTGCTCCATATGACCCTCTGAAATTCTGTTGTTTCTCACGATGTCGGAGATTAGGCCGTATATTTTAAAAAAAACTTCAGGAGCTCTGTTGTGCATAGGTTTTAAACTCTGAATGTTATTCTGCAGTGCCTACATGTCACTAACAGATAATAAGCTTAGCATGGAGCCCATTTGTCTCAGGCTGTTTTGGCTGTTACTTTGATCACAACTCAGTTTGAGCTGAAATACTTTTGTTTGGGGTATTTTTTGTCCACAGTTGTGCATTGTGATGCTCAAGGTAACACTGGCAAAGTGATAAACTCTATATAGCACTTTTCCCTCTCTTCTGTCCTTATACTATCCTTGTCTTGGCTTCTGTCAATTGACATGGTTCATCTAGAAATGAATTTTATTACTTAATTTGTTGTTGACCACTGTGTGCTTTTCTAAAGTCAGTGCCCTGCCTGTACACTTTGAATTCCCTGCCATGCACCTTAAGCTTTGCTCTGGGTCAGAAGCATCCTGCTGTCTGCTCAGTAGCTAATGTCAGATTATTCTGATGTAAGATTATTCTTACCCCTTTGCCATATTCTTATTTTATTCTTGCATTAGTCATATGTTCTTTTCCTTCAAAACCTGAGGGGAGAGGGCAGTTCTGAAATCAAGAAAAATATTTCTCCTATTGCTTAAAGCTAATAGTAATAAAAGCTCTACATTTTCAGTGCTACCACTGTGTATTTTTATGTAATGTGTAATTTGCCATGTGCCTTTTTAAAAAATAGTATCTGAAAATATTAAATGGGAAATGCACCTCTAGCACATACACAGTGTGTATTTCAGGGATCTCCTGGAAAGACTCCAGAGGAGGGCCACAAAGATGATGAAGGGCCTGGAGCATCTCCCCTGTGAGGAAAGGCTGGGTGAGCTGGGGCTGTTCAGCCTGGAGAAAAGAAGACTAAGAGGGGATCTGATCAGTGTTTATAAATACCTTCAGTGTGGGATGCAGGGGGAAATGGCCAGCCTCTTCTCAGTGGTCTGTGGGGACAGGACGAGGGACAATGGCCTCAAGTTGGAGCACGGGAAGTTCTGCACCAGTATGTGGAAGCAGTTTTTCCCAGTGAGGGTGACTTACTGTCAGGCTGCCCAGGGGTGTTGTGGAGTCTTCTTCTCTGGATATACTCAAGACCTGCCTACCTGTGTGCCCTGTCCTAGGGACCCTGCTTTGGCAGGGGGGTTGGACCTGATGATCTCTTGAGGTTCCTTCAAACCCCTACAACCCTGTGATTCGGTGATGTAGAATTTTTAAAGGTGATGATATGCATGGTGTTTGTAGTGAGGAGATGGCAAGGAGAGAATACTTCCAGATTGTACACACATTTTGGGCAAGATTACAATTAGGCAATGGAAAGAGTAGAGCAGGAAGCAAAGCAGTACAAATATATCGTTTTAAAAGAATTTTGGTCTGAATTTGCTCTAGAAGGCTGTTTAGATGTTGAAGTGAGCAGGTTTAAGTCTCACATATGGACCTCAATCTTATGCTAGATGAGGGAAGCTTAAGAAGGCATTTTGGTCTTTTTAAAACAAATGGTAAAAACAAGGCTCTAGGTACAGATTTTTCCAGGTACATTCCCATGAAAAAGATGCTGGTTCAGTGTATTTTGAAATACTGTTGAAACAGCTGAATATTGTTTACAGTGACACTTAATGGAGCATGCAATTCAAGAAAACAAGAACTCTGAGTACTGGCAACTTGTCTTGAAAGACACTGAAGAACACAACGATTTAGTTGTGCAACATGCATTCATGTGTTTTGATCTTGATGCTTCAGGCCTGCCAGACTTGTCAAAACCTGTGCTTAGAAACTCAGCTGAGTGCCTTGTATTGCTGTTAGTCTCTGTGAAGTCAGCTGGTGATGTGAACAGTGCTTGAAACAATTGTTGGTGTGATCTTTGCATCACGTGTCTTGAACAGTAACATCCACATCTTTCAGCTTTTGGTCATGGCATGTGTGACCAAGTGTAGACACATGTCCACAAGAATCTTGTGTTGGAAAGTTATTTTGGGTGTCAGATAGCTTCTAAGTGGCTGTAAGTTAGTGAAGGTATTTTAAATTTCCTTATGTCCTATTGATCTCTCCTTACTAAGAACAAAGCTGGTAGGACCTCAGCTCAGATAAAAGCCCAACTTAATGGGCGAGCCAAAAAAGAATAGAAGGGGGGAAAAATGATGCGTATTTCTTAGTTCTTCATCTCCTTTGATCAGGAGCATGTAATTATGTAACATTTATCAGGGTCCCCCAGGGGTCTGTCTTGGGACCGGTGCTCTTTAACATCTGTATCAGTGACGTCGATGATGGAATTGAGTGCACCCTCAGCAAGTTTGGGGATGACACCAAGCTGAGTGGTGTGGGTGACACCCTAGAAGGAAAGGAAGCCATCCAGAGGGATCTTGACAGGCTGGAAAGGTGGGACAGGGGGAACCTAATGAGGTTCAACACTGCCAAGTGTAAGGTGTTGTACTTGGGCCGGAGGAATCCCAGACATAGATATAGACTGGGAGAAGAGCTCCTGGAGAGCAGCCCTGCTGAGAAGGACCTGGGGATTCTGGTGGATGAGAAACTTAACACGAGCCAGCAGTGTGCTCTTGCAGCTCAGAAGGGCGTTGGGATCCTGGGCTCCATCAGCAGAGGGGTGGCCAGCAGGGACAGGGAGGTGATTGTCCCTCTCTACTCTGCCCTC
>VZTU01019680.1:295122-328683 GCA_013400835.1 Zapornia atra | reverse complement strand
ACTGTTGGAGAGGGGTCAGAGGAGGCCATGAAGATGATTAGAGGGCTGGAGCACCTGCCCTACAAAGAGAGGCTGAGGGAGCCGGGCTTGTTCAGCCTGGAGAAGAGAAGGCTGTGGGAGGACCTCATTGCAGCCTTCCAGTACCTGAAGGGAGCAAAGAAACAGGAGGGGAATCAGCTTTTTAAAAGGGTAGGCAATGGCAGGACAAGGGGGAATGAATTAAAACTAAAGGAAGGAAGGGTTAGATTAGATATTAGGGGGAAGCTCTTTACAGAGAGAGTGGTGAGGTGCTGGAACAGGCTGCCCAGAGAAGTAGTGGATGCCCCGTAGCTGGAAGTGTTCAAGGCCAGGTTGGATGGGGCCCTGGGCAACCTTGTGTAGCTCCAGGCCTGAGGTTGGTGTCCCTGCCTGTGGCAGGGGGGTTGCAGCTCTATGATCCTTGGGGTCTCTTCCAATCCAAGCTATTCTATGATTCTATGACTTATTTTACCTGTCTCTACTAGGTAATCAACAGTAATATATGGAAGTAATACCACTGTAACTTGAAAGTGTGGATTTATCTCAATGCCCCAAAAGTGAGAGTCATTAAATTGTCTAAATATACTTTTGATGTCTCTGGTCCTGTTTTGATCACAGAGCTGTTTTCTTTGTTTGGGGCTTTCTTTAGTTTCTGTTTTAAGAATTGTGAATGCTGCCACAATACAATTTCTGCCAATTGCATGTAAGGTATATTTTTAGAGGACTTGTTGGTGGCATGGTATAGATAAGTACTGTTGTTTCTGATCTGAAAAGAGCAAGTTAGAAGCAAACGTTCTTCACTTTAGTCTTCCTCCAAAAAAAAAGTTTCCTGAAAGACTGGGATAATCTCTGTCAATATACTCTTCTTGATCTAGGAAGTTGCTCCTGACAAGTTTATGGGAAATGCTGGGAAACCTGGCGTTTTCCTGTGTTTGGTGCTGTGACGTGATGTGATCTTCAGTGTGCATCACCATCCTAGCTAGCAATTGTGAAGATTACTTTTTCCACTACTGGGAGCTTGACTTGAACCACAAAAATTATAACAAGATGATCCAAATTAATGTTTTTCTCACAGCTTATTTAACTTTAAATATGCAAACTCTTTTAGTGTACTGTGTTCCACAGTCCCTTAAGAGCTCCCCCGAGAATGCAAGGCTCCAAATACAGACACATTTCTGACACTGAGCTGATCAGGAGATTCTCCTTCACCAAGTGAGAATTGGAATATGTCCTAAGATAAATGGACCTCTTGCTTCTGTGGAATTAAAGCTGAGGAAGGTACTTAAAACTTTTTTAAAATGCAATGATTGTGCCTCTAAAAATGTATTTATTTTTTTTTTCATGATATATTCTTTCCTGATTAAGAGAAGAATGCCTGAGGAATGAGTCTTAAACGAGATATCTATTATACTCCAGGCAAGGAGGCTTTCTAAGCAGAAGAAAATATTGATCCTGTGTCTGGCTTTATAGCACATGAATAGAGAGTGCAATCCATTATAAAGTGAAAGCAAAACCATTAGCCTTCTCAAGCATTCAATTAGGCTATTACTTTATCTACCTTAATTGATGCTGCTAATAGTATCATATTTAATTGTTTCATATAGGTGGAAAACATGCTGGTTAGTGAGTCTCAGCTAATTCACAGAACAACGTTAAAGCAGTAACAGCAGAGCTGTAGGTGGGTTCCTGATCAATGTGTGACACATCACCTTAGCCTTTTACTGCGATGGTCTAAAGTGGTTTGTTTTCATTTGAAATTAATTCAGTACATGGTAACTTACTTGCAGAGACATCAAAGTTTAATTTCAAAGAGTTGGTTCTTTATTAGATAGTATCATTTTAATTCTAGTAATTATTCAACAAGTGTTTGCTAATGCTGTTTCCTTGTGTTTCACAAGCTCTTTGTAGAAGATAATAAACTATTTTAGCTATTGATCAAGTGAGATTTTCCTCATCAGAAGACATGTGTATGTCTATCTGCAAGTGTGCATACAAATATATGCATGCATTTGTGCATGTGTTATATATGTATGTGCACATATGTCAATATACTGTATCAAGGTTAAGAGGAGATCTGTTCCTTAGATCCAGAAATACTGCAATTGCAACAAAATACCTTCTTTCACAACTCCAACTCACCTTATACATCTGGAAGGATGTATCTGGCAAATGAAAACTTGTGTCAAAGTAGGGTAACAAAACCCTCCTGGAAATTGACCTAAAAAAAAATTAGTGAAGGCACAACAAAAAAATGAGATGTGCCAGTAATTGCAAGCTCTTCTGTTGTTTCTGCATAAACATTTGGTTTGTCTCTACTAGTAGCCCGTTCTTCATCTCCACAAATATTTGCAGAAAGTTTTTGCCTCAATCTGTGATGTTCTGAGATCGTGCTGGGGAGCTTGCATTTCCTTTCCAGCTGATAGAGTTTCCGATATTCAGTGAAGAAAAGACGGTGTACTATAGCTTCTACGTTGCTTAGAATGGCATACAAAATATGCCTCATCCATTTAGTATTTAAAACCTGTATTTTCTTAATGTTTGCTTCTGCCTGGAAGCTCCTTTAAAAGCCAGGAAAGACTTTGTCAACTTCAGACATAAATATATGTTCCAGCTCACCTTTCTTGAGTAGCTATTTTGTGGAAGCTTCAAACCCCAACTCAGGTCTGGGTTATTTAATAGACCCTTGCTGTTTCAGAAACCTCATACTGATATTGCAAATAAGGTTTTATTTTTCTGTCATGAAAGACAGGCTGACTCCCTGGGCTTGCTTCTAACATCGGTCTGGCCGGTGTCACCGTCAGAGTTGTACTGCGCTCTGACTGCATGTAGGTGAGCTTTGCCTTGTTTTGTTGTGACAGAGAAGGTCTGCCAGCTGCTTCCTGCATGTAGAGAGCTGCTGCATCCCAGTGATCGCATTTGTATCTCTGGGTTGTGAATGAGCAAAAAGAGTGACATAAAAATGCATTACTGATCAACTCACAGAATCATAGGGGTTGGAAGGGACCTCGAGAGATCATCGGGTCCAACCCCCCTGCCAAAGCAGCTCCCCAGCTCATATCACACAGGGAGGTGTCCAGATGGGGCTGGGATATCTCCAGAGATGGAGACTCCACCACCTCCCTGGGCAGCCTGTCCCAGGGCTCTCTCACCCTCACTGGGAATAAGTTCTTCCCCATGTTGGTGCAGAACTTCCTGTGCTCCAACTTGAGGCCATTGCCCCTTGTCCTGTCCCCACAGACACTGAAAAGGGGCTGGCCATTTCCCCCTGCATCCCCTGCTTAAGATATTTATAAACATTAATAAGGTCAAATATACAAGGGTGAGTTTGAAATGGTTGAAGAATTGAGTAAATAGTGAAATGCCCAGAATGCTTTAAAAAATATTTTTCTGGTGCCAGGGTGTCATTTGTCTCATGGATTTGCACGTTCTAACAAACTTTAGTCTCTGAGAAACTGATACGATTAGGCTACACTTTGATCCTTGTATGAGAATAATGGCTAAAATTTTAAAATTTACTTAGATTTTTTATAGCTTTTCAATTGATTTTTCCTGGGTAACTGATGAGAGAAGATTTTTTTTTTTAGTTATACAACATTGTGCCTCTAACATTTGGATAGTCATTATTTTACATGGTTATGTTTTAATTTTAAATAACTTTACAGTTATAATAAAAAAGCAAAAAAACCCAGTCACAACCCAAACAAACAATACTGCCATCCTACTGTTTGATGGTTTAGAGAGTCAAAAACTGCATCTGTAAACGTCCTTGTCAAATATTTAGAGAACATCAGCCATCTTTCACAAGCATTCAATGTGAAAATGAAATGAAAACATTTATATGTTTTTTTGGTCAAAGGGAATTCTTGATATATCTATTACTAGTCTGAAAGGTCAAGTTTTCAATTTGAGTCTCTCTCTAGTTGGGAGTAACCAGGGAGCGTTCACCTTGCGCCTTAGATACCTTCATGCTCAAAGCTTTGTCAAAACTGATGTACTTCTGAGATGCTCTGCTTTTGAAACAAAACATTTCAACAAAGATGGATCTTGTGCTGCTGAAATTTCTGCTGTTATATTTTTCTGTGTCAATTTATCAAAATAATACGTAAAGGACAAATAAAACTGAAACCCATTTACAAAGTATTAATTATTTTAGTATGTGATGCTAACTACATAAGCATTATATGCCGTAACTTTTATGTTTATTTACAATTAAGTAAAGGATAAATGAAGTAATAAATTATAAATTTCCTTTTTCTTTATGGGAATAACTGTTCCAATGTGTGGACTTCAGTTATTTTTTATATGCTATTTATTTTTCCATTTAAATCGATATAATTTTTCTCCTAGCACATAAACACGTAAATATATAATAAGGTGGCTGTAACATAAGGAGCCATTATAGGAAAATATTGCAATAATATGAATGAAGTTACATAATTTACATTGTAAAAAACTGTCAAACCAACTTTCTTTCAGAGGTCCACATATTTCATGAAATATTACTGTCAATTTGTACTGCTGGAAACTTGTGAACAGCCAACTGCCTTTTACTGACTATAAGTTTTAAAACGGGATTATATTACTCTACTGGAAAATAACTGAAGAACAAATTGGGAAAGAAAAGTCTCTCTATTTTCCAGCTCAATAAGATCTTTAACTGTTACATAAATTCTAAACTATACAGCATGTAATATTTGAAAAGCGCTTTTGACTTGAACAAAAGATAAGTGTTTTTGTTCTTATATTGCATCAGTTTTGAAAGTCTAAAGGACGTTTCAAATAATCAAATGGCAGCACTAAACCATGAGAATGTAATTATCTTTCTACAGCTATTCTTAGCTTCACTTTGAACAGTTTGATAATTGAATAAGTCTCCTACCAATTTTAAGTCAGATTCACAGTCTACATCACTCTGTAATGGCCTTTATAATTTCTTTCCCTGAGTTTTGTTTAGCATCTGGTTTTTTTTTCTTGCCTGTGTTTTTTCACACCAATGCAAAATATGAAGCAATCTTCCAGTGACTGATTTTATTCTGTTGCATTGCTTATTTTCTTACATTGTTATAACCCCTAGGTGAACTAGTGTTGCAACAACTTCTAATGACATAGCATTTGAAAAACAGAGCAGAAATTTTATGGTTGGTTAACTGGCTTCTATTGCACCATGATAAAACCTTTGCAGAAGGCATGTGCTGTGATCAAATGTCACAATAGTGATATAGTCTGGTTTAGGTCTGAATAATTGCATATTAATTTTTGTCAATAGCATATACACTTCAAAACAAGTTTACTGAGGTTTTTAATTTTAATGGGTGCTGTGAGCAGGTTGATTTTGTCAACTATTGCTCTTATTACAGTAATTGAGGTAATGAATAATCTGTATAGCCTTCTCTAGAAATGCATCACCCTGTCACAGAAGGCGATCAGGTTAGTCTGACAGGATCTACCTTTTGTAAACCCATGTTGACTGGGCCTTATCCCCTGGCCAGCATGCATATGCTGCATGATAGCTCCCAAGATGACCCTCTCCATGATCTTCCCTGGCACTGAGGTCAGACTGGCAGGCCTGTAGTTCCCTGGATCCTCCTTCCAACCCTTCTTATGTATGGGTGTAACATCTGCCAGCCTCCAGTCGAGTGGAACTTCCCCAGTCTGCCAGGGTTGCTGGTAGCTCATGGAAAGGGGTTTGGCAGGCACATCTGCCAGCTCTCTCAGTGCTCTCAGGTGAATCCCATCTGGCCCCATTGACTTGTGGGCATCTAAGTGGCTAAGTAGGTCACTAATCGTTTCCTCCTGAACCATGGGAGCTTTGTTATTCTTCCCCTCCCTGTTAGCCAGTTCCTGAGGATGAGCACTCAGGGAATATCTCACTTTACTAGTAAAGACTGAGGTAAAGAAGGAATTAAGTACCTCAGCCTTGTCCTCATCCCTTGTCACTAATGTTCCCCCTGCACCCAGTAAGGGCTGGAGATTCTCCTTGCCCCTCCTTTTACTGTTAATGAACCTATAGAAGAACTTTTTATTATCTTTTACAGAACTGGCCGGTCTGAGTTCCAGTTCAGCGTTACCCCTTCTGACTTTCTCTCTACATGATCTTACTGCATTCCTATAGTCATCCCAAGACACCTGCCCCTTCTTCCAAAGCTCGTATTTTCCCCTCTTGCTTGTTTCTTGAAGTCTTCCTTTCATTTTCTTTATTAACGTAACTCTACCTAGAAATTTGTTATTTGCATAAAATGTTTCAATTTTTTGAATTTTTGAACCTACATGTAGCCATAATAGATGAAATAGCAAAAGCAGCAAAGTCTCATAGAAGTCCCATCCCTGTTTACTTTCCTGAAGATGCAGTACATAACAAATTTTAAAATTTTTTTGGGAAGTGTTACTGTGTATGTACCTAAGAAGAAACTTTTTATTCACTGGAGGAAAAAGTCAATACATTTGACCTGCCAGCTAGCTTAAATCTCTTACTTAAGGAGAGATTGTGTTTTGAGTTTTTAGTCATCTCTCATTCCTTCAGAACTGCCCTTGTTTTCAAAGTGACAGTGAGCATAATTAGAACTTTCTTCATAGCAGGCTGGGCTCTGAAAATGTGACGGTATTATTGCAAGTAGTGCTCTCTCCAGACTGCATTCTAATAGAAGTTAGCACTGATGGCAATTATGCACCATCTAGTTTGCACCAAGGTGAAGGGCATAATATCACCTAGCACATGGAAAAAAAATTGCAAGTGTTGCAGTTGTATTTTTTTGTCAATGATCCTAATGTAAAACATGCTCTATCTTGCATATCTTGTAAGGCTGTTAAAACATCTGAGACATCTTAATAAAAAAACAGTCTCAACTACATTGTTAGTACCTAGCAGGGAATCTAGGGGCATTTTTAAACTTCTAGTTTAAGTTTAATCTACATATTGTTCAACTAGTGGTAATGGGGCCTATTAAAAATCTTTAGTAGAACATAAATTAGCTCATGTAGGATTTGATTGAGGGTGTTTTTGATACACATTCTCCTCACTGAAAAAAATATTCTTGGAGCTTTTTCTGAATCTGCAAATAATTGCTAAGCCATGTAAGACAGTACGAGGGTCTTCATTCAAGAGAGGGACAAAGGGTTCACTTCTTTATCCAAGCAATACAAATGCATTTCTCCATCTTTCTTCCAGCTGCAAATGTTTTGAAGCAATACATGTAACTTAATCAGAGACCCTGACCCAAAGGCTGGCAGTAGCTTGTAGCAACGTTCCAAATCACTCCTCTTGCGGGGAATTAATTTTATATAAAACAAGCACTCTGTTGGGATTGGGTGCTTCCAAGGGATTGTATGTGATTGTTCTGTTCTGCTGTCTTTTACTCAATTACTGCACGTCTTTTTAATGTGTGACAAGCAGAGAAAGACTCAGTAGAGGAAACCAGCCTTGTTCAGTCATATTCCTGAAATATTTTTTTTTGTTACAAATATTACACAATGTTTTATATACGCATTGATTTAATGTGTAACTGAGACTTAGGTTAAACTGTCCTTATTAATATTTCTCATATTTTGTTTTGTTTGGGAATGTACCTTATTGAAAAAACACGTTTTGTTGCTGTTTCACAGTTTGTTCTACTGGCCGTGGGATAAAGCCTGAGAAGCAGTGCTCAAATCTAAACCCTTAGTTTCCAAAACATTTAACAAGAGGTTTACTAGCTATGTGTTTTAGTGACATGTGCATATAGCAGTGGAGACGAAATTTTATTAGTAAGTACCATCTTTCCTTGTTATAGTATTGGGTTTCCTTTAGTCATCTTTTCTGATAGCACTCATTTGCCCTGTCCTGCTTGATGTGGAAAGTCTGTCACACACAAGCATGACAGTTCCTGTCATGCCATGCAGTCAAGTCCTCCTTGGAAGTGAAGAATAATTCTCTTATCAGTATCACAATAAAGCATGAAATCCTCAAGGATGGACTGAAGTCAGGTCCTTGGTTAGTTTAGTCCAGAATCAACTAAGTTCCCGCTTCTTGAAAGAGGGAGTGAAAAAAACCAAATTCAGTTTTCTCCAAATGCATGGAAGACTTTGGCATCTGGACATTTGATACTTTGTGATTTTTGACAGATTTCTAAATGACTGTTGGGGAGGGGTAAGCATGTATGTACTAAATAAAATCCCAGGTAACAGTCTGTTATTTTGATGTTACTTACCCTTCCAAGGAAAACAAAGACATGTCTTTCATGCTAATATCAAATAAGTTGTTGGGTGAGAGTGCTTGAGCTTGGGCTGGCGAAACCTGCTAGTGTACCTGCCTGGGCTGATAGGTGATGAGATCAGCCTAGTGGGAGGGCATATGGTTGCTGTACAGCAAGTGGTGCTGGCCTCTCTACTTCTCTAGTTGAGCAGATGTTGCTTGGACAAGTGAGTAATTTTTAGTGATGATAGGAGCTCTGACTGGAGAAAGGGAAGAAAGGGTGTCAAAGGAAAAAGAAGGAGAAAGGAGAGCATGGCTGTAAAACTATCCTCGGTTTGTTGTAAGGAAAGATTTGAATCTGCTATACCTGTCAGAAAAGCCATAAAAAAGATGGACCATCTTATTATAGATTATATAGTNGATATACATGAGGTTTTTTATAGTCTAGCTCTCTTTTTGTCCCTTATGCTTTCATTTCTCCGTACTTGTTAGGGCTGTCCCCCTGCAAATCTCTCCCTATTCTTCCTCTGCTTCCATGTAAATGAGTCACCAACATTTTCTGCTGAATATGCTAATACTTTGCCTTCTTTCCCCCTTCAAGACAGCTTTTTATGTAGGCTGGTAAGAGGTCTGAGGCCATGCTGTATATGGTTGTGTAGCAACAGTTCTACCTGCCGCCACAGCATGCTCAGATAATCATTGCAATAATTTTGGTTTGAGGTACTGTGAAGGGATCAGACCAGTAAATAAGAATGTGTGACTTACCTGCAGTCAATCACCGGGGTTCACGCTTAAAAGTTTCAGCAAAGTTTACTACTCTCACCATATCCGCAGCTATGAATTCTATACTTGGGAACATCTACAGCTGATTTATATGATGTCTTGTACACATATCCTTTTGCTGGTTCTTCAGTGCAAGCTTCTGATATTAATTAATTCAGGTTTTCAAAGTACTTAAGTACAGAATTTATAATGGTATACCTATGGGGGAAAAGAACCCTGAGTGTGGCTAAAACCTTAATTACTTATGCAGCAACAAAAGATGAACGCTAAAGAGAATTCATTTAGGAGACTAATTTAAAACTGTAGTCTCACTTTTTCCCACATTGTCATTATCTTATGCCTGGAAAATAATTTTTCCCTCTTTTTGGGTTAGGAATAGGGAGTAAAAATGCAAAAAGGCATTGGAACAATTATTTCTTCTAAATAAGAAGCTATAAAATTGCTCTAATAAGACTTGGAATTCTACAGCTAAATAAACTCTTCAGCAAAAGCAGTAATAAGCCCATGTGAGGGTTTGCTCAAATTTTAAAATATTAATTCATTCAGTATGTTTGCTAAGATTGAGAGCAAGTTTTCTGATTGTGATCCAACAGTTCTGGTTTTGTCTTAGGTTAGAAGCTAAGGATGAGTAAAATTACTCAGTCAGTTGTTTTGAATTAAGCTCTCAGGAGTGTAAGTGAATGTTCAGTTTGTTTCGTTTCCAGTGTGGAATAAGGTTGGGGGGTTTATATTTGTCAAATCATGGTATGTCATAATAAAAATCTTCAAAACAGTCTGGAAAAAAAAAGAGTGATGAGGCCAGTTAATTCATTGGAAAAAAAAAGAGAGATAAAATGAAAGCAGAAAACAAAGCAAGCTTTATAAAAATCTTTACATTTTCTTTTAAATGCTTGTGCATAGAACTAGAGAATTGCTTTCTGAATTCCAGATATATACTCCTTTATGTGGTCTTTTCTTAAAATTGATTTCAGTTCTTCTTGAGATAGATGTTCCTTTATCCAGGGAAGAAGGAAGTATTCAAAATGCTCTTTATTAACCTAGGGGTTCCCATACGAGCAATAGGTAAAGCTCTTACTGCTATTAATGTGGCCAGAGGTGGATTTATCATCAGGTATTTAAAAAAGCTGCATTCTCCATCCCATAGTGGTTGTGCCCTGGTGAATGGATTTTGGGGTCAGTGTGTCCCGCATGCTCTTAGCTGTAATTTCACTTTCAGTTCAAAGGAGCTCCAGTGAAATGATTTGCAGTGTCATTCTAATATCCCTCCTGGCACTGGTTGGGCTTGTCATCCAAAACCCAGTCCAGCTTTAAGTCGGAATTGCAAGTTTGTGCTCCGTATCCTGTCAGAACAGGTTCATCGGATTTGTTGTGTTTCTGTTATGTCTTGAAAGCTAGTAGAGAAATAGAAATCATTCCTCCTTTGCTGCCACTAATTGTGGAACCTCATCTATATATTCTTCTAATTTATGAACTCTTTTGTAATAAATATACCACTTGGATGAGGTTACCTCACTTTAGTGGGAATGTTTTGCAGCTAACCAGCATAGACAAAAAAAAGTGAAGAAACTTGTCCCTGTCAGCACTTCTGCATCCTGCTGCCTTTCTGTAAATAGAGTCCCTAGCTTTAATTGACAATTTCCACATGCACTTACAAACAGACTTTGTGGAATGCCCATTTTCACACCACTGAATCTTGTTGGGACTGGGGGTAAATTGCTTCAGCCATGACAATGCCTGTCCTTTCTGGTAGCAAAACCCCAAACTGAGAGTCTGAGAGATGATTTGTGTGGCAGCCAGGAGTATGGTATTGCATCTATAGTCTTCCCTTGTTCCTTTTGTATGCTATCGATGCTTCATCCTCTTACACCCATGGGCTGATTGCCCTATAGCGTAAGTGGCAACAGAGGATCCTCAGCTGTGCTGTGTTATTGGCAGCAAGCCATTTAGAGATGGGTCCTGGAACAGAGACAGAGAGTGCCAGTAATTACATCCATTGATATCTGCGCCACTGATTGTGATACTCGGCAAAAAAACCCTGAGCTTTAGAAATGCCACTTGAAATTCAGGGGCAGCTGTTGAGCTCTGCTGCCACCCCTTCCTGAGGGTGTTCGCTGGAATGGACAGGAATGCTTTGCCTCTGATTGCAGATAGGAATGTTAAAGCTAGCTAAATTTAGAAAAGAAAAAGCTGTCGTTAAACATCAAATTTAAAAAAAAAAAAACTATTTAAAAACAAAACCCAACAGCAAAAACCCACTAAATAATTGGATATTTGGACGTGTGATTCAAATGGCTACGCATGAAACTCTAGGACTGTCCGTTAGGTTACATGCTGCATCATGTCTTACGACACGTTCAGAGAATGTGTGCCCTCAGCTAGTGTGCAGGATCTATTGTCAGAGAGGAGTAAGGGTCCACATGTATTCTCAAATTGAGTTATCTTTTTATTTCTTCAGTCCACAATTATAAAATATTATTTCCAATTTACACCTTGTAAACTTTTTCCTTTTTTAGCTTTAATGGTTCTTTATGTAATAAATCTGTTGTTTTTTAAAACACAAAAGACCCAAACCAGAACAACTCCATTGCAGTTAATCTCTTATGAAAGATTTTTAGAAACTGTCTTCAGGCCTTGGTCCTTCTAAATATTTGTCAGGAATTGAAACAGGCTGCCCAGGGAGGTGGTTAAGTCACCATCCCTGGATGTATTTTAAAGACAGGTAGGCGAAGTGCTTAGGGATATGGTTTAGTAGAGGACAGGTACAGTTGGACTTTATGATCTCAAAGGTCTTTTCCAACCTGGTGATTCTTTGATATAATGTCTTTGATACACGAGAGTTTCTACAGAGGATGATGTAGCTATTAATGTAGTCCAAAAATCAGCTTTGGAGGGGCACAGCGTGGTAGAAGGAAGCAAATATAACAAACTCCCAGTCATGACGTATGGGAGAATCTTTTGACTGTAATTTTTTTAGTAATATTATAGAAGAGCTCTCTTCTAGCAATATGCTTTATGATAGATTTATTACTTCAAGCTAATTTCTGAATATAACCAAGTACCATGGGTAATATTCATGTCTACCTGTAAGTGGTTTGATACAACTAGATTTAAATATACCATAAATATTCATGTATTGGAAGCTGGGCCTTATGTGTCTGAGATTCACTGAGTCACCTAAAGCAAAAGTCTTCAAAAGGATAGTCACATAGACCTGGAGAGTTAATCCTTTTTAAAAAAAAAAAAACTCAGGGTATGTTTAACACATGGGGACTAAGCATGAAATATTAACACGTAAAACTCAGAGAACTTGGAGGTTCAAAATATTTTTTTTCAAAAAAGAAAAAGAATAAGCTGTAGTATATAAACACAGGGTATTGAGAAATAGCATTGAATCTGCGTTCAGCCTGCTCTATGAGTATCCTGATACAGATGTGTTCCAGGAACATGGGGGAATATTATGCATCAATTTATGTTATTATCCTTATGGAAATCTTAACATGGATCTCTTTCAAAAATGTATACTGAGAGACTTTTTTACTAGCATTCATGTCTTACAGATTTTAATTTTATGTGTCTTGTTTTCCTCTTTTAATGCAGCAGTCAAGCTGCTGGTGTCACAATTAATTTAAAAAATCTTAGTGTTTTTCTTTTTTATCAGTCCAACATGATAAATGGTGAATCTGGTGACACATGGTGAATCTGGTGACAGATTCACCAGCTGGCAGAGGTGATAACATGTCAGGTTGCGATTTAATAAATAATGTTAAAATATATGCATATATATCATGTTCTGGCAGATGAGTTTGAAGTAGTGGTCTGTCAACTTTCCAAGGTGGGAAAAGCTGATGTATCTATTTTTGACCCTCTGTTCCAATGACAGTTGTCACAGTTTAAAACAAATGCAGCCTTTTGTGTTTTGAGGTGAGAAAATAAGGCACGTTGCAGTGTACAGGCTAGAAAATATCTCTGTGTTTGTTCAAGAAGGTCATGGTTAAAGAATACTTGTAAAACTTCAATTCCTTGCCAATTAGCTTCTAAGCAGGTGGTGTTATCACATCCAAAGTGTTCCCTGATGCCCCTCTAGAGCAAGGAGCATACTTCAGGTTTCAGAAATTCCTGTTGCAGCTTTTACTATGATGCCAGGTCACCTCGGTTCAGGTTTCCTTTGATAAGGCTGCTGTCCCGGGCTGTAGTGCAGCTTTCCAGGAAAAGCATGGTTTCTGCATGTTGTTTTGAAATAGAGGGCTGACTGTTAGGATCTTGTCCCCAAACGATGAGTAGCTTTTAGGACCTACATGAATTGTTTGGGAGCGACACCAAGCTCTGATTCCTGACATAATAAATCTGCCTGATCTCTGTATCAGCAACTTCTACCCCTATCCTTCTGTGTTGATCTCTCTCACTTCATATGACAACACACCTCTTCTTTTCTTGTTTGTAGCTGTCAGTCAGTTTACAGCTCCATTACAGCTGCAAAGGAGTAAAGATTTTTTTTTCCCTTCCTATATTGCAAAATATAAGAATTAGTTTTTGTTAGAATCATTCAGATCTAAAATCAGTGGTGAAGAAACTTAAGGGAAGAAAATATCATCCAATTAGAACCTGTTTGGTTTTTTTGGTGGTGGTTTTGTTTTGGGGTGGGGTTTTTTGTTGATTCCCTTGCCTCCATATGATCTATTCATATAACCAGTCTTCTGATTAATTATGCTTTCAATTTGGGACAGAGTGATCAAAGATCAAGTGTAATTTTTTTCTTCACTTCGTTTTAATTTTATTTTTTCTTCTTTACTCACTGCCATGTTAGAAATCCCTATGATGTCATATGAGCTTAATCTAATTTTTTTTTTTTTTTAGCTTCAAGAGGCATACTTACCCTCTGTAAAAAGAGTCTTTTCACTTGGTCACCATACTTGCATAATTCTAATACATCATATTCAGAAATGGTTGGGTTGGGTTTTTTTGGGTTTTGAAATTAACTTTACAAAGTTCAAAACATCTTCAGTTTAACAGTGGGCTTTTTCTGTAACTACACATGCTCTAATGTATCAAATGAGTTTTAGGTATATATTTATGATTCGAGATGTCTATATTTTGCTCTAATTCTAGTGACAAACTAATGGATCAGTTACATCTTAATTTCGGTCCATCTCTATCTAGGGTTATTCATCATTCAAGAGTTGTATGTGTGCATTAGAATTATTTGTTCACTTTATGAATGAAATGCTAGTTAAAAAATTAAAAAATATTATTACCATTAGCAAACAGTCCCTGGGACTAAACTGCCTTTTGGTCATGGAAAGCACCAGGACGATTATGACTAACCTTACTTCTTTTCATACTAAAAAATATGTATCAAGCATCAAAATAAACATGTCTTAACTACTAAGTAATTCTGATAAGTAGCTGCAATGCTCTCTCTGCACCTGTAACTGTAAGAATTAGCACCTGTTCTCTATCGAGGTGCAAACCTTTATGATTTACTTATCAAAATATCAGTGTCTCTTCTGTGTTTCTGAGGCTCTCTGTACAATAGCTGCAGGTGAGTAAGGTCATCTCCTTCACAGCGGTCGGGCATTTCCTTTGCCTTTTTCATCATTCTGTCTGTAGTAGAATCAGTCACCAGCTCCTGGAACTTGGGGTCGTAGTGATTTCCTAATGATTGTGTATTAGACTGTTCCGGCTCTGATTCTGATCTCGGGGATAGATCTCTCTTATCTTCCCTCTCCTGTGAGTTTGCTGTGTCTGAACACTGAGCTCCTCAGGAGGATTCACACTCTAATGTTCACAGTAGCCTTGCGGTCTTTAGAAACCAGGTCTGGCAGGACTGCCTTGCTTGGGGTAGCTTGGAAATCCACCATGGGCTTTATGGAGTACCTCCAAGGTGCAACACCTAAACCAAAAGTTTGGCATCAGGGAAATAAAATCTCATATTTTTTTATTTAACTAGTTAGAATGTGTATTCAGCAGTAATGAGTATAACGCCTTGACTGAGCTGCCCTAGCCTGAAGGGACTGCAGTCTCCTTAGCCTTTCGCATCTTGCTGAGAATGCTACTTAATGCTTGTGGTCATGGCTTTTTACAGCTTGGATTCTTGCCAGCTGGAAATTTCCTGAGCCCACAAATCCATTTCACTTAAGCCAGCATACATCCATCAAATGCTAACAATATATACTATATACTCTCATTTGTTCCATCCAGTTGTTGTTGTTTGTAGAGACATTTGGATGGAGAAGGGCAAGGGTCTGGATAAGCTCCATCATTCTTTATAACAATCTAAAAGTATATATATATATTGCATCTAGTAACCTCTCCCTCAGGCAAAATGTTTGTTAGACAGGAGACCTGAATTGTGAGTATTTATGCATATCAGAACTCTGCAGTGAATGTCTCTGTGTGGTTTATTGAAACTGCTGTTAACTTAAGGGCAAGGCTCTTATTTTTCAAGAGTTGCAAACTTCTGCTGGTGTGGAAGTAGTTATTGATAACTTCTCATCCCTCTGTTTACTTGGTCTTTGTGACTAGAGTGCTTTATGGACTTGGCAAGAAAAATTTACAGATTTCATGCTTACAAAGAAAGGGGGGCTGGGGGAGGAAGCCGGCATAAGGAGGGACAGATCATCAATGTAAAAGTACCTTAGGAGGCAAATGAGTATTAGGCAGTATCCCCCAAAATCTTTGTATGAAGCCATTACTGATTTTCAGTAAACCTCAGATTGCACCTCTGGCAGACCTTTGGGGTTTGTAGGCCCTGAACTGTGTCTGTGAGAAGAAATTCACAAATGTTCAAGTACTTCTTGAACTTAACAAGAACTTCTAATTAAGAAGCGATACTAATTCATTTTTATGTACTGTATATGAAAAAAAATTGACAAAGTGTTGTGATGGTGAAATTGGATCTTTAACTTACTGTGCTGGATATTGAACATGTAATGCGTTCGCAGCAATTCAGCAGTGTATCTGCTCTTAAATTAGAAGAATCTGAATGCTTCCCTTAATGACATTAATATACAGGTTTTGTTGCCATGAAGTGTTCTGGAGGTTTTGCTTTTTTTGATGACCCATTTTCTGGACATCTGTGCACAGCTCTATAGTTCTTATCCATCACTCTGCAAAGCAATGTGCATTGCAGGTAGTTGTCTCTGAAATTGAGCCCTAGTTCTTGGAGTACTACAGCCTACTTCCACTACTAACCAAAAGGTCTAAATCCCACCCAATGGAGGCAGGAGGCAGAAGGGAGGTGGGGTAGGGGGGAGAGGGGATCGGGGTGGGGAGGACTGGAAGTGTTCAAGGCCAGGTTGGATGGGGCCCTTGGNGCAGATCCACAGAGGAGTTGTGCAATAAGGAGGGAATTGTTTGTGGTGTCTTAAGAAAATCTGGCTAAAGTGGCTAAATCCCGCTCCCTTACTTGTGCAAAACGGGTAGCATTTGAGTAAGCTGTCAGGGGTTTGCACAAACATATTTAGGACAGTTGACAGATTTCAATTAACTGAAATCCCACTAACTAATCTGAATTTCTGATTGTCGGGAATGTACAACACCCTTTGCTCAATGGTGACCTGTGAAAATGTAGCCCTGTGGCTCAGAATGAAGCCTTTTCTGGGAAAACGAAAGGAGAAAAAAGGCAAATGCAAACTCTTGTGCTTGTTATGTTTTGATTTAATTCAAGTCTTATGTTTTACCGACTATAGTCAAGGCAGATGACACTACAGGTCTTTCGCAAGACGAATAGGTAAGGCTTCTCTGAGTTGTATCACCTGCAATCTTCTGCCACGGTGCAGTTACAGTAAGTGTCTGTTGAAAGACAGCATGGCAAATCATGTGTTCTTGCTTGGAAATATTATTCATTATTCAAGCAAATGAAATTTCATTAGCTCAATTAAAAAACTGGCTGCAAAAAATGTTACTACTTGATAATATGTTACTACATGGAAAAGTCTTTGGTTAAAAACTTCCCAAGAAGCTGGGGGGGAGGAAGGATCTATGCTTTTTCTATTTGAATCATTACAGCAGTAGCTTGGCCCAAGTGTAGCTTATGGAATTGCTGGCTGTACCCGTGACAGATATTCCATAATGTAAGTAGTATCTCCTACTTTTTGCTTCTATATACACTGTGTTTTGCACAAGAACAGTTCCTCAGCATGTAATAATAGAAATTTTTATGGAGTTGCACCGGATCATAAATCAAGGGGTGGTATGGGAGGTGGAAAAATAGTAGTAATAAAAATTCTAAATGAATGAAGGTCCTGTTTTTAGATCTGTTCTTCTTGAATATCTTTATTTAATATCTGTAAAAAAAGACAGAGCATCTTCTGCAGGGAAGGCTGAATTTTTATAATATTTTTCAATGTTTCATTTCTGACAAGGTGCTAATGCAAATTTTCAGGAAGATGTTAGCACTTGTAAATATGGCTGACAAGTATTTTTTCCAGTTAGTTCCCACCTTTGTCACTTTCTGTATGACATAGTTCTGTGTATTTCTGCAAGTTCTTCCAGAGGTGAGTTAAGTTGCCAAAAATCCTGGCAAACAAGATGACATCCATGTCCTTTGTTTTTGAAGCAATTTCAAACCGAATCAAAACCTCACTTTCCTACTGATTCTTAAAAGGGAAAAAAAAAAAAAAGATAAATTTTTCCTGCTAGGGAAATATTGCTTAAATTATTTGCAAATATTTAATCTGAGATGGGGAACAATATTGAAAAGTGTGGTGGAATGAGAGATTTGGACAGTTTTTAATCAACTGAATAAAGACATTTTATAATGACAGTCAATCCCAACAAAAACTGTCACTATAACTCACCTATAATTTGTGCTGTAGACTGTCAATACCTGTCTAGTTTAATAACAACTTCTCGTCAAGCAAGAAATGGTTATGCTGAGTATGGTGGTATATAGAGTAGGTGAATGGTTTTGCAATGTAATGTGTAAGGCAGTGTGTTTCCACTAGTAGCTTGTATTTCTCTTCAGCTCAGCATGTCTATCTGTCTCTGGTGTATTTTCATCACTTAAGGAGGATTTTAAAGATAGAGTATAATTGGCACTTAAATGCTTTGGGATAATGATTTTTTTTTTTCTCCTTGTGGTACTATGAATTTGCATAAAGCAAGGATGTTATATACTGGTATGACATGCATTGCTTCAGTAACAGAAATTGTACTGTGACATGGTTATTTGTTATAAAATTAGTTCTCAAAATAGGTTCCTTTTAAACTACATTCAGTTTCTTTTATGTGATTTCTTTTATGTCTGGGTGAAATAGATCCAAGGGGAAACATAATCAGTATAATTCAGTGCCAATAGGAGCTGGTTTTTGCTGTAAACTTTCTAAGTGATGTCTCAGTATTTTGACTTAATACAAGATACATATATTAAATAATAAGTACTATAGACACATGCATTTTTGTTATAACTCTTCATTTTCTTTGTAAATGTAATTTGTACTCTTTTATTTGGGGCTGAAATTATGTGCTTGAGCACTCTCATAATTACTGTAGCTGAGAAATCCCATTTAGGTAACTTCCACCTTTTCCTCCTTTTCAGTAGTTTACATACTGTTGCAAAAAAGGGAAAATAAAAACGTGTTTCCTGCAATCCTCTTGGTAATCTTCTGCTGTAGGGATTATTTATTATGTAAGTGGTGAATGGAAAACTTCAGACTTTGTCAGTGTTGAAATTGCACCCAGTGTACAAAAATATGATTAGGGTTGTGTTATCAAGTGCTAGCAGGGAATAAAATTGAATTTTGTGTTTAATTTCCCAAGTGTGAATGGTACCTATTTTTATTACCATTACTAGTGAATCCCATGTTTATTCCAAGATCTCATGGATGTTTTCTCTCTTAAACATTCAAATTTTATTTATTAACTTTTTTTTTTCCTAATTGCATAAATTCATCACCATGAAGGCAAGTTCTTTTAGCTGGCCTGAGTAAAAGTAATACTAAGTAGGCAGGAATTTTTGCTGTACACCAGCCATATTTTTTCACTGATATTCAGTTTTAGGAATAAACGTATAGCAACTGAGTTTAAAAAAAAAAAGTCAAGTGAATAAAATCAATGAGACTGATAAAACCAAAAGAAAAAAAATTATGGGAATGTTAATTAACACCAGCCAAACATTCTGTCTGGTGAAGAATTAGAATGAGCTCCAGAGAAAGGAGAGGGTGGTCGGCGTAGGACCAATGAAGTCATGTGCTGCAGAATAGAGAGAATTACCTGGGAATGGTTGAAAGAATATAAAATGGCTGATCTGCTCATGTAGGTTGCACTGTTAAGGCCACCTCTTTTAGAAGCAGCTAAGACCCTTCTCTCACTGAGAACAAGGTGAGACTGGTAACTGTGCAAGCAATTATCTTAGTGCAGCGTGCGACTGAGTTCAAAAGCTATCTATTGCAGCAAGGGTGCTTGTTTTTTCCCTTTTTTCCCTTTAAAACAAGAAAAAAGGCTTATTCAGGATACATTTCTTCTGCATACACCTGTATGCTGCTGAAAAATTTATAACGGAAGAGCTTTGGATCTAGCTGGGATGGTGAGGTGAAAGAGGATGGAGGGCGTGAGGCAAGAAAGGCTGGGCAGGATGGGACATCTGAGTTTGGGCTGCAGATGCTGCCAGAGAATTGCCTTGCATGGCTAGCTAGCAGTTACTGTGTTACTGAACAGCCCGAATAGCAGGAAAAATACGCAAGAATGCTGCTAATAGGAGTAGCTAATAGAATCATAGAATCGTAGGGGTTGGAAGGGACCTCAAGAGACCATTGGGTCCAACCCCCCTGCCAAAGCAGGCTCCCTAGGACATATCACTCAGATAGGCGTCCAGACGGGTCTTGAATATCTCCAGAGAAGGAGACTCCACCACCTCCCTGGGCAGCCTATTCCACTGCTCTGTCACCCTCACTGTGAAAAAGTTCTTCCCCATGTTGGTGCGGAACTTCCTGTGCTCCAACTTGCAGCCGTTGCCCCTTGTCCTGTCCCCACAGACCACTGAAAAGGGGCTGGCTGATTCCCCCTGCATCCCCTGCTTAAGATAATTATAGACTTTAATCAGGTCCCCCCTTAGTCTTCTCTTCTCAAGGCTGAAGATTCCCAATAGCACCCTTAGTGCAGACAAAGGGAGGGAAATGGTACTCTAAGCAGCCGCTGCCAAAATGAGTTAGTGATGATAGTACAAGCCAATCAGCAGCGGGCAGGGAAGCTGACAGGTCACAGATCTAAAGCTGGGGGGGGGGGGGTCTCAGAAAGCCTAGAAAGCCTCTAGAGACCAGCTGTCAGCCAAGAAGGGGGGTACTTGCAAAAGCATTTGCTTGTATATTCCTGGGGAGGTAGCATGGTAGCTGGGCTCTTCAGGGAGGTTTCTGCTGTCGCACGTTAACTTGTTACTGCATTTTCTGTTTATCCCAGTTTCAGCGTAGCCCTGCTTTATTGAGACCATCTTATGGTTTGTTAGCTTTGAGGTGCAGCATTAAAAAAAAGTGATTTAGCTTCTCAGATTTCTAAGAAAGGGCTCAAAGAGGTGGTCTTTAGGTGTTTTAAATTTAGAGACAGTGAAAGCGTTAGAGTTACAAGGTAGAGATAACTTTCCTGAACCGTACACCCCTGCACAAGAGCAAAGATACAGAGTGATCTGTGACTTAAAGCAAACAGTTATTTGTTGTGTAAAGAAAATCAGAGCTGTCAACGGGGAGCTGACTGTCCCAACTTTTGTTAAATAATGACCATTTCTTGGAGTAGTCTTGGGAATATTTCATGACAATTTTAATTTGCCAAATAATCAGAAGGAAATTTTTTGTAGAAGTATGTAGGCTTTGATTCTCAGGCTTAGTTGACTTTGCCTCAAAGGTTCTATTTATAAAAACCAAAGTATTAAACAAGATAACCCTTGATATGCTTTGAAGGAGAGGCCCATATGGTGTTCCTACAATCAGAGCTAAAGGACTTTCTACCAATTTATCATTACTAATAACAGCCATGCCCTTGTGTCATGCCATTGACAAATAGTTTTGTTTCAGTGCTGGTATTGGCATCTTGGCAATCCTTCAAATAGGCTGAAGTACTGCCTTCATTAGTTTAATGAGAAATGCGTTGACATTTTTCCCTGAAAGAGAGCTATATTTTTGGAACATTATGTTGCTCAAGTATTTAAGAAATATGAGGAGATATGATAAGGTATTTGGTTAAGATGAAAATTCTGTATTATTCCCTGTGTGTCCTAATGAAATTCAGGTCTTGCTGGTACTAATAATTTTAAAATGTGCACATGCTGGATTTCTGTAGAAACACCTTTCCAATATTTCTTTTCAAGTCAAATCACTCTATGAATTACTTGTCAGGACTATTTTAATATGGATCGCAATTCCTGTTATTAAAAGTAAATATTTGAACTGTTCTTGCACACCTTGAGTATTGATAAATGGAGATAATTTAGACAAACAACTTTTATTTTAAAGAACTGCGGATGGCTGGGTTTTGCAGTACATATAAAGCGAATAGACCCTTTTCAATAAAGTGGTGCAACTGAACTAATGGCCTTTTGATAATTGGGGAAAAAATTCCAGAGCGTGTTCTAGTTAAGTAAGTTTTCTACTGACATTAGTGGTGATTCGCTAAGGCTGAAGATAACAGGAAGAGCTTAACTGGAAATAAATAGGAAGTGTCTCTCCCAGCTGTAGTTTAGACTACATAAAAATCAGTGTAATAAATAAGAATAATTAATAAAGGTCAAAATAGAAGAAATGCAGTTTGAGCCCTAGGTTAATATATGTATCAGTAGTGTAATGAGCTTAATGAGTGTTAGGAATTAATAAAACAATCTTTTAAATGGAGTCTTTACATTGTTTTTTAGAAGGCTTAGTGAAACACTGCAAGATTAGGAATAAAGATCAGTAGTCACTGTTTCTAAGATTGAGACAGTAATTTCAGAACTCTAAAGCACACTACAGTGCAAAGTAAAAGGGGAAATCTTGCAAGTAACCTAAGAGATATATTTCAGAAACAATGTGCAGTGCATCACATATCACTAAGGATTTCCAAGCAGTGATTCAAACTGATAAAGCAGACGAAAGGGCTTTTTGGTTGGAGTGAATCCAGCAGCCTGGAGAGTAAGTGGTAAAGTAATAAAATATGTTTTGTGCCGCAGTACTTAGAAGTGGAGACTGTAATGTGAACAGGGTAATACTAGAACCACACCACTAGAAACACAAACATATTTCACGTATATTTATTTTTTCAGATGTATATCTTGTATTTGGGAAGCATATTACTTTTCACCAAGAGCTATATGAATATCTGTTCTTTTACTTAATTTGTATGTACAGTCATTTAACAATGCAATGTTTAAAAACTTAAAATTCCCTGAAAATCAACAAAACACTGTGTTTAATTTGCAAAAAATTCACATCTACTTTTGTGCCTGCCTCATCGTGGTAGCATTAGTGAAAAGGTAAGTGCCATCATTCTTCAAGGCTCTATAAATTTGGAAGTCGTTTCTGAGGCGTGAAATGATGCTACTGGAAGGTTGTAGTATCTTGGAAATTAAGACAAAATTTTGTCAGAAGTATCTCCTCAACTAGCGAAGTGAAGTTGGAGTGGGGTTGGAGTACTTATCAATACACAGTCACAGGTTTACAAGTGAAGAAATACGTAGAACTAAACTGGTGAATCTTCAAGGGAATTGGTGGAGTTACATTGGGTCACTTAGGACCAAAAAAGTTTCCCATTTAAGAAAATATTAATAGAACTTATTACAGTACAAATATTGCTGTAAAGTGGTCAAACCTAATCTACAAAAGCTGTCAACAAAACATAAAGGTCCAAGTAGTTTCTGTGGGAAAAAACACATCGGCGTTTCTGTGTGTGAACTAGTTGCCATTGCTGGCTCAAGAGGCTGTCACATGCTCTGCCAAAAATGGTCTCAAGGCGGGGAGACAAGATGGCTGCTTTGGTATAGGTCCCCAACTGCTAACCTTCCCTGCCCTGACATGGGTTAGGGGTGGTTGGCAGGTTAGGGTGATGGTTGGGCTTGACGGTCTGTGAAGGGTCCCTTCCAACAAAGACAATTCTATGATATAGGTCCCCAAGTGCTAACCTTCCCCAAGAGCCATTGGGGCATTCCTTACCTCTGCTGCTCAGATCCTCCCCTCCAAGGGCCTGTTCCCTAACTGTCCTCCGAGCAAGTTGGGAAATGAGAGAACAGGCCTTTCTTGTGACATATTTTCACATTACTCTTGCCCTTTGTCTCAGGGTCCGGTATATACCCCGTAGCATATGTCAGACTGCCAGGGCTCCTCCTAGCTGCCCAGCTCCAGTATTTGTGCTCTGCCAGTGTTCAGTGTGCTGCATGAAAATGTGGGCATGCTGCTGACTGAAGAAATAATTCTCAGTTAAGGCTTTCAGTTTTTGACGTGGTAGAGGCTTTAATTCTAAACTTATAACTCTAAATTTATTGTAAAGTTTTGCACAGTCAAATACCTTTTCCTAGCTAGAAAATTAAATTACAGAAATTGAACTATTATTATGGTTCTGTTACAGGAGTGCTAATAATATCAAATATATAATTCTTAGGGGAAAAATTCAAATACAGTAGGTGATTATGGTGATATTACTGGATGGCAAACAAAAAATTACTGCAAGCTGAACAGCAGGATGTAAGGATATTGTGTTGAATTATAAAAACATTTGGCACATTGCTAGAGTTTGTCTCTATGGTACTGTATTATCTCATTTCAAATACTGTAATTAAAATTGGACAAACTTTGAATTAATGTAGCTGAGACTTATCTTCCCAAGTGCACTCTAAAATTTTCTTCTGCCCTTTACATAAGAGAGATTGAGAACAAAGAATTTGTCTTAAAGTCCTAGAATTTCAATCTTAGGTTACTACACTGCAAGCAGAGTTCAAAATCAGTCTTTCACAACAGTGATGTTTATCATACATAACGAAGTTGGGGGAAAAAAGATTTTGAATTCACTAGTTTTTACTATTTTAGAATATATATGAAACATGCATTGTGAAATTTTAGGAGGAGAAGTGTAATGAAATTGTGAATTTTATATTTTTTCAGTAAAGGAAAGAAAACCACATTGCTAATATGTAATAACCAGTAACAGCAACAGCATGTTTTAAACCTGGAAAGACGTCATGGCGAGGGATGTAAAGGAAGAAAGGTTAAATTTATACATTACCAGCTAGCTATAATTTCTGAAAACTGAAAAATTTAAAAGAGTTTTTTAAAAAAATCAGTTAGGGGAAGAGGAGAAAAAAAAAGATGACAGGTAGTATTTGAAAGGATCAATTTTGTGCAGTTTTTCTCCAGCCTGTTGGGATGACAGTGGTTGGAGGGAGCAGGATCCCCTTGAGAAATGCCTGCTGCCATGCTCAGACCCACTGTGCTGCTCTGTGAAGCTGAGAGGGAAGAGAAGCCGATCCAGGAGGAATTCAGGCAGAAATAGCCTGGAAATAGTTTAGCAAACTTGGAAATCTTTGGTTTGGTAAAAGAAGAACCTATAAGAACAAATCTGGTAAAGGATTTATAAGAGGAAAAAAGCTACTTGCTAAACCTTTTAAGACTGTAAGTTAAGACTGGAGTTAAGGTACCTTCCAATGATTGTTTTGGTTGGTGCTCATACTCAGAAAATACAACTTAGTTCAAAATTTGCATAATGCAGCATAACACAAGCACCATTCCCCAAAAATCTCTAGCACTATCTCTGTCTTTACAGTATTATAACCTGCAGTTCCTGGACATCTGTGCACTGGCTTTTCTCATACATTGTTATGCCAGATAGACACAGAGAATTAAAAGAATGAATTAAAAAATAGTATCAAAACAGTCTGAAATGTGTTGAATATGATTACTTTGGCAATCACTCCCAAGTTTTTCCCATTTTGTATATTCTCTATCCAGCATAGCTGTCATAATAGAATAAGTGGTATCTGTAAAAATAATATCTATACATAACAACTCTTTCTGCCTAACTTTTCTGTTTCCATCTTTCACATAGTCACATACAGCTGTGAGAAACCTAGCAAAAATATCACGTTTTTCTCCTATCGAAAAGACATGGCCTTTGATAAGATATGAGCATTATTTTTTTATCAGTTTCTCATTTTCTTTGCTCATAGTGCTCCATGCATACAAAATACGCCCATCCAACTTACCAGGGCTAGTTGTTTTTCATTTTTAAGTCATGAGTGGGCAACTAGAACTGTAAAAGTATAAGAGAAATAAGGACAACTTCCTGCAAAGTGACTTGTTCTATATATTATAGCTACAGAAAGCTTATAAAAGAAAACCCAATTTTTTCCTTCTGTGAAGATGATAAAGAAATGCTGCGCATATAGCGAGTCTCTGAAGTATCCAAAACTCAAACCCAGCATGCTACTTCTTCGAAAGCTTCTCTTGCTATTTATTGAGGTGTTTTTCATCCGATGCAAGATCTGCAGTCATGAAAGTGGTTCTTTCTGCCTTCCATAGAGCTCACTGGTTTTTTTTTTTTCCTGAAATGCACTGTTTAAGCAACTGCTAGTGAAGGCATGGACCCTTGGTAGCAGTTAGCAGATGATTAACTGTGCATCCCTGACAGTTTAAAGGGTAGATGATGATTTTAGCTTCTCTAACTGTATGGTGATCAAATGGAATTCCCAAACCCTACAATATTGACTGACAAAAAGTTGATTTCCCCAAGGCTGCTTTTGACTAAATTTATAGTATATCACTGACAGAGAATACTTTATATTTAGATTTAATTTACGTTTGTGTTAGTTCACTTTCTTCTATTGCCTTAGGCTTGACCAAACCGGTCACTTTCTTTAACAGGGCAAGTGGAGGTTTTTCTCATCTGCTCCTTTTCTTTTGTGTCTGTTGACCCTCTTTGAGTAAGGACAAAGCCTTGTGTAAACTAAGGAGGGAGGTTACACTGCTAAATGTACCCTTTTGCTGGTACTTCCTTAGTACTGGATGTCATTCAGTAGTTTCAATAGTTAAAGTTATTCAGCTGTATTCTGAAGTGATTTCATCTGGAAAAACAAGTATCCTTCAAATCAGCCAAAGATAATTACAGGACCTCTACAAATTGATTAATGTTTATGAATTGTTATTTGAACTTTTTAACATTTAGAAGCATATCAATATACTAGATAGAAAAAAAATGAAAATAAAAGGAGAAAAAAAAAGGACTTGTTCAGTTCTGCCTCAAGGAATTTTGTATCAAACTGTTGTACCTATTCTGGGCTGCATCTTCATAATCTACAATCACATTTTCCCACAGAATATTGTTTTCTTCATTCCCAATGCATAATTTTGGCTAGCAAAAGTTCTTACAGGTCTTTCGTCACTTTCATTTTAATTCAAAACAGTGAAAGCATGCATCTTATTGTTATCAGTTTCTCATAGTTTTTTCCTGTGATACTTTCCTTTCTTGTGCCTGTGAAATATCACTATCCTGGATAACTGCATCTAGAGTCAATGTTCATACCTTCTTTAAAGAATGCATTTCTTTGGTTATAAAGTACCATTACATTTTTAAGGCTTTTTCCCTTTAAATAGGAATTACTCAATATCTTGAGTTGCAAAGTTATCACACCTACTATTTTTTTTTTTGAAGCCACCTAAATTAATGTGAATGGTTAACTACTGGCAGCCCACTAGAAAGCTGTCAGGTCTCTCTCAATTTCACATAACCTCATGATTTGCATCACTTCATAATCATCTGTCTGGCTCTGAATGAGATTGGGCTTTCACTGCAGTTGTGGAAGGTCGGTGGAGTTATACATGGAGTTTAAGCCAAAATAAGTTCAGATCAACTTTTGCAATGCTAATTAGGAAGCTGTTCCAAAGATTCACTTCATCCCTGGTAATCATTTATTGTCACTTTTTCTAACGTTTCCTGGTGCTTGCTTTCCATTTTTCTCCCTCTAAAGAATCCTCTGAGAGTCACCTCCTTTGATTTGTGAACTCACATCTCGGAAAGGCATGCTCAAAATACATATAGAGAAATTATGAGTAATGTGTCATTTATCAATGCTGCGGTGTTCATTATGCTTTTACAGACACCTGACTTTTCATTTAGGCTGTGAGCTGTTCAAGGAAGGAAATGGTACATGTTTGCCCATATTCTGCTAAACAAAGGATCTGTAGCTTTGTCTCTGCTTTCAACAGCTGACCTTAATTTGGGTTAGAATTGTCCTGTGCCATAGAGCTGTTAGGTTATTGTGTCATAGAGGAGGGTAGAAACTTGTTTTTTCCCCATGTCGTTAGAAAGTGTGCATTCAAAGTCATAGGAAGGATGTATCATCTTGGGTTTAAGGCATGAAGGAATGTGACAGACCTTCTGGGGACTTCTCAGTGGCTATTTTGTTGAATGCCAGAGTGTCTTCCTGATTTCTGCATGTTGCTCCTTTCCCTCCTGAATTCTCATGTATCAACTCCCCATATAATCACAAAGTTCCAAAGGGACACCATCCTGTTTTCTTTGATCTTGCTGGAGACCTGGGGACTTGTTAGAGTGTTGCAGTGTGAGGATTTTTAAGATTCAGCATGCCTTTCCATGTGATCAATTCTCCTATCAATTTACATTGTAATTACTTGTAACTCAAAATATATTGTAATGCAAATGAAGACATTTATTTACTGCTTCAAAAATAGTCAACATTATTAAAGATTTTTCCAGAAGACATATAAAGAGATGAAAGAACAACCTCACTTAATCAGCTTACACAAAGATTAAACTGGAGAGGCGGTGCTGTCACTTGTAACTTGCTGACATGTCTTCTAAGATGCTATATCTTTTTGCATGACATTTGCCAGCAGTCCCACGCACCAGAGACAGTCCCTTTCATAGCTAATCTTTTTTTAAGATGTCCTCCTGTAGGTGGAAGCAGACTTAATGTTTTCCTTCCAAGCTTGTTTTCTGTATTCAAGAGACAGTCTTGCTGGTTGTCT
This sequence comes from Zapornia atra, assembly GCA_013400835.1. NCBI lineage: Eukaryota > Metazoa > Chordata > Aves > Gruiformes > Rallidae > Zapornia > Zapornia atra. The sequence continues at coordinate 300,783 of VZTU01019680.1, read as the reverse complement.
TTTCTTAAACTACCTTTTCCTTTTCCCTGGAGATGCAGATGTCTCTTGAGATCAGATGCCATCTCTTGTCTTTGAAAAAACTATTACCTCTCCCTGGTTGCCTCAATACGAGGCATATGAATCTTTCAGTAGCAGCATTCCTCCGCTGAACTTTATAGTGCTTAAGTTTGTGTGTTTGTAAACATGCCAAATACGTACCACTAAATGGGGTAATTACCTGTGGTTTATTAATAGCTTGTAGGATCAAGCACCACAATAATAAAAAAACCCCTTTGGGTGGATAGCATGTCTGAAATTATTTGTTCTCATCTTCTTTATCCCAAAGATACTGGCAACATACAATTAGGATATTTGAACCTCTATCTACCAGGTGTTTCCAATTAAATACTCATTTAGCCTTTTCATCCCCACTCCAACTTAAACATCTTTAACACAGGAGGACTGTTGTGTTCATATTATACAGCACTCAGAATCTTTATTAAGTTCTGCAGGTAATGCAGAACTGTGAGCATTTGAAAAAACATCCCTGAGGTTCTGATTGCATCATTCAGAAGAAAGTTGCAACTGTTCCACAACACATGATCTCACATAAAGGTCTTTTTCCATAGAGAAGATTGTTACTGAGGTGCACAGAATTGATTCTCTCCTTCAGCAGTTCAGTCATGGGCAGAGTGCCCAGACCAAATAAGCTTTTAAGGCCCTGCACTTAGAGTGATGTATTTTGTACTTTTTTCCCCCTAATGCTTGATTGATTTGATTATATTTATCAAATTAACGGAAATTGATTAGTAGTTCTCCATTTCAGAGAACTGCCAGAAAATAGCTACATTGGTGGGGATGAAAAATTCTTAGTTGGCTGTCAGAAAAGTATAAATAACTTTGTAATCACAAAGAAAGAAAGGGTGGAAAGTCTGTGCTTGTTTTTGTATTCAGGTTGGTTTAAATAGATGCAGGTAATGAACTTGCTGAACCACTAAACTATTTCATTAGCCAAGTTTACCGAAGGACAAATTGGTCCAGCCACTCCACATACTAAGAACTTTAGAAAAAAACCATCTCAATTTACACTTTCTGAATTTGGAAAGTAGCCAAACTGGTGGCAGGTACAGGCAGAGGGTAGAAGGCTTGAACTATACCGGCTCTCGGGAATGTATCTGAGCTCTGTCATCCTGAGTTTGGATAATAGGCCTTTCCTATTTACGGGGAAGTGGGTAAAAACCAGGATAAAAGCCAACCTTCTAAGTACAGGCTGTTCAGGGCTTTGTGGACCAGTCTATAAACCAAGCTGTACAAAAGGGAAGAAAGGATAAAAGACTCTTCCTTTGTGTTGTTCAATAACAATATGCCTGAGTTTAAGTTAAATTGGATGAAGCTATTCCTGTGGTTTTTGTCAGTGTCAGCTTGATCATTTTTTTGTCACTCCTAAGCATGAAGAGCATTCTGTGTTTAACAAACATAAATTTAATCTCATTGCAGACCTGAAGTGTAAGAGGTTCCATTCAGTCTTGTCTCATCTCCCACTAGAATTATGAAGAACAAAATGTTTATTTCCTGAGTCTGAAAACTGTCCATACAGTTTAATGGGGTATTTCAGAATGACTAATGCTTATGGTATATCTAGAGAACTCATCTATAATATCTTTTCAGTGCTTGGTTATGAACTTGATGTTAGTGACTTGTAAGATACTACTCCAGTTTTAGGGTCTTCTGTTTTGTTTTTCTTGATATGGTTGCTATACAGTAGGCTTTGGTATTTGAAAAGTTTGTAACAAGAAGCAGTGGCATGATTTTTAATGTTACAGAGGAGTGCTGTAAAGTGTGGGTTAAAAGTAGTACTAAATTAATTTAATTGGGGGAAGTTTTGCTGTCTGTGCTACAAGAAATAATTTGTCTCATTTCTGTCTTTGAATAGAATGGGCATTAAGGCAGCTTGGAAACAGGCAGCAGTTCCCCAAAACAGGCTCTTGTCTTCAGTTGACCATCCTCATTTATTTCTATAAGACTTCTCAGAGAAAAAAATACCCCAAATGAATCACTTGATTTTAGGGTTCCTCCTGAGAATACCAAGAGCTGGCAATCGTGAAGTATGCCACATTTTCCATGTGCATGAAAAATGATATGGGACTGACTATAGCTGCTAGTCTTCAGGGCATGCCATGGGATGCCTGATGGTGAGTTCATCTCATGTGAACTGTCTGGAGACACCCAAAGGTGCCTCTATCTGGGGAGCTAGAGGCACCTGGCCTTAAAACACAGGAACTGTTTTGTTGGAAGGCCACCAAATGCCCTCTGGGAAGTCAGGTTACTCTAGATGCCTCATATTTGACGATGTCCAGAATGGCTCAACAGACATGGCTGGGCCGCATGAGGTAGAACAACTTAATTTGACATCAGATCTCTGACTTCAGATAAGCTTGTGTTGTAGCAGGTGATGTGGGGAGGGGACTATTGCCTGTGAATACAGGTAGCCAATTCATGGAGGTCACCTGAGATCACAGCAGGCTGAGAAACCTCATGAATGCCAGATATCAACCCTCAAAGGGAACGGAGATCAAGAGAAATAGTGTTGTCTAAAGGCAAAAGCAAGACTGCAGAACCTTTCTGTTCATCTTAAATTGGTTGGTTTTAAGGAGCTCAGTGCAGTTTGCAGTGCTGGGACCCCGTACTAGTCATGGGATTAGTGAATGAGGGCATGAAAAATAGCAAGGCAGGTAAAATTCTGTGTGTAGACTGTAATGAAAATAGGTATCCATTTTCAGATATCCTCCAGAGAGTACTGCAGCAAAAAAAAATGGAGGATGTAATTTTCTTGTCCTTGCTGGAAAAGGACATGGTAATAGGAAGAGGAAAACTGTGTGGTTGTCTGCAGGACAAGCTAGGAGTTTCTGCTATTCAAACAGACTTTTCTCCTCATATTTCTTAAACAGACCTTTAGTGTCAAAATTTAAAGACAGAAGTATGAAAACTATTAAGTAATTAGTTTGAATACCTGCCAATGTACTGTGCTTTTTTTTCCTGATTGATTGTATTTGGAATATAAAGTCACGTAGTGATAATCTGGTCATATAATTATTTAGGAGCTCTTTCTGGACTGAATTGCTTGTGAATACAATTCCTGACTTAGATCGTTGTGAATAGCTTCCATGTGAGTCTTCTAAGTAAGGATTTGTTAGGCATCTTCCACGGGTCAGCTGTCTTGCTGCTGGACTTCATAGGTCTCCCTTTCACACCTTGTTTCCGTCACACCTATTTTGATAACTTGTACTATTAGTCTTCTCCAGCAGGTTAAAACAGTAAATTATACCAAGCTTCCCAAAACTGTTTGTGACAATTGAAATTGGCACAGTACTCCTAATTAGTTTGATTCTTACCTGGCCTATCTATTTGATAAAACAAAAGACTTCCTTGAATTCATCTGTTTCTGGGATTCCTTGAATTCATCTGTACTGGGATTCTTGCACATTTGTAACCTCTCTTGTGCTATTTGCATTACTTTGACTGAAATTTTGTTCCCTGTGTAAGAGCCCAAGTATGTGGTAGACTTAATGTAGACTAATGTAAGCAACATTAGGGAAGCTAAGTTGGCCCCTTCAGGATTTTTGAATTAAAGTTGAGACTTGATCTCAAGGAGAGTCTCCAAGCTTTCCTAAAGTTTACAAGAGTTCTGCACTTTATTCATCTGGCCTATCACTTAGTGCCTTCCTTATTCCTTAGGTGTACTTTTTAAAGATAATCATTGTAGTAAACTGCAAATTATGTCTAATCATCTCTTTGATTTCCAGTTATAGATTAAAGGCAGAAAGATTGCTCAGAAAAGCCATAAAAAATTTTATAGGGATATTAGAGATCTCTTACTTAGTTGGTTTTATTTTTTTAACCTTCCTTATTTCTCTGCTACCAAAAGAAGCTATACCTTTAAACTCCAGATAAACCTGTAAGTGGATCAGATTTTTTTCCCTCTTTCTGTAAAAATAGCTGATAATTCAGATAAATGGCAATGAAGGAGCATAACCATACCGCTTTGATTAAAAATGGTGATGCACTATAAGCTTCTTGCATCTATCTTTTTAAATTGTATTTCTAGGTCAATAATGCAATTATTGATAATTATTGTTGAAATGAACACTTGACCCTAATTTTTATTGATCTGTCTTTTCTACATACTGAAAGCTGGTGTGTAAAAATAGCACAAAGATTCTGACTCAGGCTAGACAGTGGAATTATAAAGTTCTTGTTCTATACTTAACTCATTCCACTCAAATATGTTTTGCCCTTTTATTCTCATGAGTGGCCATTTATTGGTGGAAGTGCATGTCTTTGTGTGTGTTTCTGAAAGTAGGGTTTAGCTTTTTATTTCTGAAGATTCTAGAACATTAGGGAATAAAAACATGGGGTGTCCCCCTTGTGTGTTGTGATCCCCACACTCTCCAATTCCATGATATGACTGGAAAGCAGAAGAAGAACAGGTGTAAGATTTGAGGGCAAGGTGTGCTCCCTCTGTGTCTATTAACTGGCTGAGTTAATGGGGCACTGCTGTCTGCATACTGTGTGTGGGTCCTTAGGGAAGTACAAGGATCTCTCAGGCATGAAACATTTCCATTTTTCTTGTTCTGAGGACACAATACTTGGAATTTTGCCTGCTCCTTGGTTCTGGTCAGAAAAACATAATGGGTTCCACAATCTGAGAAGGTATTCTGGGCTACTCATGGCTAAACTTCATTGTAAATATTTTGAAGAACAGAGGAACATTCAGGTCTTTCATATGGTATAAAGGCAGGAAACTTGATGAAAATATTGCTTCTATGTAGTTGCAATCCTAAATGTATGTTTGTAATGGAAGGTTTTATGAAACTTAGAGAAGTAAATTTAATGGAAAATAAATCTTATTTCAATTTTTTTAAAGGAAATTTTAGCTGAAGATCTGGTATGTCATTTCCACCCCCTCAATAGACTCATAATTGAAATGCTAAATTGTATTTAGACTAGAATTACTGTCAATATAATGAATATTTTTTTTCCATACAACTAACATGATTTTGAGTTAATTTTGATGTAAATAGCAGGCCTAAGTCCAAGTTCTTGCCAATAAACAGGTTATATATCCCTGGAATGGTTACTGTGCCAGTCAAAATGTCTGAGACAGGGCAGTTAACATCAGAAGAGGGCCTGTGTGAAGCAGCCAAAATTAGCATAAAAAAATTGAAATGTATGAGACAGCAGTTACCGTAACATCGTAACATAGAGACATTGCAATTGATGTTGTAATGGCTTAGATGTCGATGGAATAAGTCAGTGAAACAACTTCAAATAAATGAATAAAGGATTTTAATGGCATCATATTGGTTGGCTAGAGAATTATAATATTTTAGGGGTACTAAATCTATTGCTAGCTATTAAAAATGCTATAAACCATGGCTGCCATGTGTAACTGCTGTTTCTCAGTGTTTAGTGTTTTGGATTTAGTCAGCTTTTTTTGTTGTTGTTTTGAGATGGTTAAAAAAGGAAAATTATTTTAAGGGCAAGCACATAGTAAGTTTTTTCTCTTATTATTATTAAAGTTCTTTACTCTGGAGTGCTTTGACCCACTGAAACTAAAAGTGAATAATAAAGGAGGTGATTATTAAAATCTCATCCACCAACTTAGATGTCTCCATAATGAAT